>PVIH01018659.1:0-37795 GCA_004025045.1 Sigmodon hispidus
GAGTGTAAGCTTGTTCAGCCACTTTGGAATACAATATGGAGGTTTCTCAGAAAATTGAGAATCAATATCCCCAAGGACCCAGCAATACCACTTCTGGGTATATACCCTAAAGAGGCACATTCACACTCCAAAG
Source organism: Sigmodon hispidus (assembly GCA_004025045.1). Taxonomy (NCBI): domain Eukaryota; kingdom Metazoa; phylum Chordata; class Mammalia; order Rodentia; family Cricetidae; genus Sigmodon; species Sigmodon hispidus. The sequence continues at coordinate 134 of PVIH01018659.1, forward strand.
GTATTAGCTCAACTATGTTCATAGCAGCATTATTTGTAATAGCAAGAACCTGGAAACAACCTAGATATCCCTCAGCTGAAGAATGGATTAACAAACTGTGGTACATCGACACAATGGAGTACTACTCAGCAGTAAGAAAAAATGATATTCTAAAATTTACAGGCAAATGGATGGATTTGGAGAATATCCTCCTGAGCAAGGTATCACAAACCCAGAAAGATATGCAGGGAATATACTCACTTATTAGTGGACTCTAAACAAACAAACAAACAAACAAACAAACAAGAAAAAAGCAAAGTATGCCCAAGCTGCAAAAAACAACCACTGAACTTCTTGGGATCAGAAACACTTTTGACTGACTTCTTTGATCCCACTTCCCCTAGAGGAATACCTGACTCAGTTGTGAGGTTTCAGGGAGACAACTGGATCTTCTAGGAGTGGAGACTAAACTTAGCAATATTGGGATAATGGGACCTTGAGACTGCCTGCTGCCTGCCCGGTGGGTGGGGAGTTTTGGAGAAGAGAGAATGACCTGATGTGTTGGGAGGGGGAAAGGACCTTAAATAAGGATATACAGGATAGAAAGTGTGACTCTTTGTTCATAATAAATATATTAAAAAAAGAAAAAACCCAACAGCTACTACTTTGTGGAATTCTGATCTCTATAATCTTCTTATTGCCAAAGAATTTTTCTGGTATGTGTATATAAACTAGAAACTTTTGAGACTAGAGGCAGAACATAAAGAGACATGATTTTTGGAAAAAAAAAAAATAAGACATACTTCAATGTGACCTATCTAAATAGATTTTTTTAAATAAATATTGTATTTATAATTTTAGAATTTCTTATCAAAGAATATGTTCCCTTTTAAAAATATTAATGTTGTTAATGTTTATACTCATCAGATAAGTAATGTAGTGGGGATTTGTAATAAATATGCCCTTACAGTATAAGGCTTTTTCTGCTATGTTACTTATAAATATAGAGTTTTATTTAAAGCAGAATAGTAAAAATATATACAAATTATGAGAGACAAAACAAGCTGAACAGAAACAAAGAACTGAATTTAAAGTAACTTAGCTTGTAAACTTCCAAAGTTGATGTCTAGATTTGTTTAAAAAGTCTCTGGTTATTTTATCTGAGTGAGGTGTGTTCATTCAACTGAAACCTGATCTTCCCAGGACAATTGAAACCAAATGTAGTAATAATCTAGTACAAGAAAATCATCATTGAGATACATGCATAAGGTGCAACCATAGGGTGACCACTCCAGTAGACAAGCATCAGTGAGACTCTGGAATTAACCTGGTTTCATAGGTCATTTTTTGTAAATGCAACTTGTTGAATTTCTCCGACCTTTTGAACTTGACTAGGTTACTGGGAAATAAACAAATATGCAAGAATAAAAAGATTTAATTGTAAATCCTCATTTTTTCCAGATACAAGATATTTTACCTTACATGACATTAGCTTAACAGTAAAGAGACACTTTCTTGGAGATGAAAAAAGAGGCTGATATGACTTTAGTGAAGTACTCTCACACTAAGAAAGATAAATTCAATATGTATGGTGCACTTAAGGTTATGCACTGAGCAGCTACCACACTCACCAGCAGTATAGAATGTATGTGTAAAATGGGCTAAACCAAAAATGGCACCATGTCTATGCATTTATTTTTATCTCATGATAGTCAGAATCATGTTAGCAAAGAGCTCAATGCAACCATATGTTCTTACTGTACTTCTTCCTTGATAAGAAGTGGCCCTGGGGTTCTAGACAGATCTGGGAGTGTATCTACTCTAAGCCAGGCTGCTAGAGTTAAAAAAAAAAAAACATGGAAATAGTTTTATGAAACCTTTGCATATTAACCAACATACCATGCTTCATACTTATGAAATACACACAAAAAGTAATAAATGTCAGTATAGATGATGTAATATTGACAGCCAGAAACCAATGAATTCACTCAGTTTTGAGATATAAAAACACCTATAGCTTAAGATAATTTTACTTTATGAGATACAAAATTTGCTGAATAAACATGGTATTGTCATGTGTCTGATCAGTATTTTTTGTATATGAAAGACTAACAATGGGGACCATGAGACAGGTAAAGGCATATCACCATCAGTTGTCAAGGCTTAAACTTGGTTTTAATTAGTGGAACTGACATGTAGAAAAAAAACTTAATTCCCACAAGTTGTCAACTGGCTTTCACACGTCTACCACGGTGCATCCTTTTCCTGAAAAAAAATACAGAAATGTTATTTACAACATAAATAAATAAAGGCTGATATTATTTTGGTGACACTGGAAGAAGTCTACTTGTTTATTTTTAGTAGGATTAATAATATGACAGTGGCAAGACAAGGACTGAGAGCTTGAAACTCTATCCCCAACCAGAGCAATGTCAAAGGTGAGCGGTTCCTATTTCATGGGCCACAGTTTGGAGAATTCCTCTCCGGGATTGGGCTCACACTGAAGGCTCTCATCTCAGACTCATCACAGCAGAAGGCTATAGGCCCTGCCCAGCTGGGCGCCATCTCCAGGGTGGGCTATGTCAGGAGACAAGGACTGAGAGCCTTGGAAATGCAATTCCCTGTCTAGAACAGAGTATAAGATCAAACAGACCACTTGCTCAGAGCAAAGAGGAGATACACAAGCCCTCTAGCCACAACTGACTAGAAGTTGACTAATTGTGGACCACTGAAGCAATGGGCAGATGCCAGTGCAAGAATACATATAGCAATATAAAGACAACAAGGCAACACCAGAAGAAACTAAAGAATCTACAATTACAAGACATAAACAGAGCAATGAAGAGGAATCAGAAGGAAACAACACCAAAAGCACCCTTATAAAGATTATTGAAGCCATCAAAGAGAATATGAAGAATTCCATTAAAGAAATAGAAGAAAATACAAACAAAAAATGGGAAGAGATTAAAAAAATCCTGGAAAGAAAATCAAGAAAAGGAAAACCAAAATATGAAAACAAAAATCTAGTAACTAAGAAGTGAAATAGAAGAAATAAAAAAGGCACAAATTGAGGCAAAGATGGAAATAGAAATCCTAAAGAAAAGAGCTGGAACTACAGACACAACATAACCAACAGAATCCAAGAGATGGAAGACGGAATCTATAGAGTGGAACATTAAAGAGTGGAAATAAATATATCAGTCAAAGAAAACACTAAAACCTAAAGAAAACCATTAAACAAAATGTTCACAAAATTTGGGACACCATGAAAAGGTCTAACCTAAGAATAATAGGAATAGAAGAAGGAGAATACCAGCTCAAAGTCACAGATAATGTATTTTAAAAAAATCATAGAAGAAAACCTTCCCAACTTAAAGAAGGAGATACCTATAAAGATACAGAAAGCCTACAGAGGACCAAATAGATATGACCCCCCCCAAGTTTATTTGCCACATAATAATCAAGCCACAAAACATACAGAAAAAAGAAAATATTTTAAGAGCTGTAAAAGTAAAGAGCCAACTTACTTATAAAGGCAGACACATCAGAATAACACCTGACAATTCAATGGAAACAATGAAAGTTAGAAGGGCTTGGTCAGAAGTTATAGAGTCATTAAAAGAGCAAGGCTACCAACCTAGAATACTATACCCAAAAAATTATCAATCACCATAGATGGAGTAAACAAGATATTTCAAGACTAAGTCAGATTGACACAATACCTATCTACCAATCCAGACCTCCTGAAAGCATTAGAGGGAAAACTCCAACCTAAGGACCCCAGGTACACCCATGTGTACACAAACAATCAATAACTCCACATAAGAATACTCCAGAGAAGGGAAATACAAACAAGTTACCACCAAAATTGCAGGAAATATCAATCAGTGGTCACTAGTATCCCTTAATATAAATGGACTCAACTCTCTTATAAAATGTCACACACTAACAAGATGGATACAACAACAGAATCCATCCTTCTGTTGCATACAAGAAACACACCTCAACCACAAAGACAGATATAGGCTCAGAGTAAAGAGTTGGGAAAAAATTTTCCAATCAAATGGTCCTAAGAAACAAGCTGGGGTTGCCATCCTAATATGTAACAAAGTAGACTTCAAGCTAAAAGAAATTAAAAGGGACCAGTTGGTCATTGCTTATTCATCATAGGAAAAATTGGTCAAGAGAAGATTTCAATCCTGAATATTTATGCCCCTAATATAAGGGCACCTACCTATGTAAAAAAAAACATTGCTGAAGCTCAAATACCACATCAATTCTCACACTCTAATAGTGGGAGACTTCAATATCCCACTTTCACCCCTGGATAGGTCAACCAGACAGAGACTCAACAGAGAAATAAGGAGTCTAAAAGAGGTTATGATGCAAATGATTTTAATAGATATTTACAGAAGCTTCCACCCAAATGCAAAGGAATATACATATTTCTGAACTTCTCAAGGAACTTCCTCTATAATTGACCACATAATTGTTCATAAAGCAAATATCAACAGATAAAAAAATGGAAATAATCCTATGTATCATATCAGACCACCAGGGCCTAAAGTTAGAGTTCAACAACATCAAAAATTACAGAAAGCCTACCAACATATAGAAACTAAACATCACTCAGCTGAACCACCTGTCATTCAAGGAAGAAATTAAGAAAGAAATGAAAGTCTTCCTAGAATTTAATGAAAATGAATCCACAATGTACCCAAACTTGTGGGACATAATGAAAGCAATCTTAGGAGAAAAATTCATAGCACTAGATGCCTATACGAAAAACCTAGAGAAATCCCACACTAGAGAACTAACAGCTCAGCTGAAAGCCTTAGAACAATTAGAAGAAAACTTACCTAGAAGGAGTAGACGGTAGGAAATAATCAAATTTAGAGCTGAAATCAATACAATTGACACAAAAAGAACAATACAAACAATCAATGAATCAAAGTGTTGGTTCTTTGAGAAAATCAACAAGATAAGCCCTTATCCAAACTAATCAAAAAGCAGAGAGAGAGAGAGAGAGAGAGAGAGAGAGAGAGAGAGAGAGAGACAGAGTATCCAAATCAACAAAATCAGAAACAAAAAGAGGGACATAATAACAGACCCCCAGGAAATCCAGAGAATATCAGGTCGTACTTTGAATAACTATATTCCACAAAAATGGAAAACATAGAAGAAAATGACAGCTTTATGGACAGGTACCATTTACCAAAATTAAATGAAGAACAGATTAATTACCTAAACAGACCTATAAACCTAGAGGAAATTGAAGCGGTCATTAAAAGACTCCCAAGTGAAAAAAGCCCAGGTTCAGATGGTTTCATGCAGAATTCTACCAGACATTCAAAGTAGAATTACTACCATTACTCCTCAAAGTATTTCACACAGTAGAAACTGAAGAAATATTGCCAAATTCCTTTTATGAGGCCACAATTACCCTAATACCCAAGCCACTCAAAGACACAAAAAAGAAGGGGAACTATAGACCAATTTCGCTCATGAATATTAATGCTAAAATTTTCAAAAAAATTTGGGCAAACCGTATACACTAATATATAAAAAGTATCATCCACATGACCTCTTGACAGCTGCAGCCACACCTTGAAGATGGCACTGGCTTCCGCCCTCCACCTTCCACATGGTGATTGCTCTCAGTGACAAAACTATCCCATAATTGACTAGGCTGAGAATCTGGCTTGCCTTTGAGTACCTGGACCTATAGGTAATGCCCAGTGGTTTACTGGGGTTGGCTGCCCAGAGGCTATTTAGGCTGCTGGTGGGTTTTCCTCGAGAGAGAGAGAAGATGTAGGAAGTCAGTCAGTCCCCGTCGCAAGTCAGTAAGTCAGAAGTGAGAAATCAAGGTTCCTGAATAAAACAGCTGAAAGAAGAGCCTGGGTGTAGTGTCTTCCTTGCAGGGCGAGGCAGTCGCGACAAATGGTGGCACGTACAGGGATTTCTACTCTCAATAAAGGCTCAGAATGTTCCGTGGTCAGGATGGTGAACTGGTAAGTCCTCAGGTAACGTGGGGATTCCTCGACAAGAGCGGGAGGGGCAGGGAGAGAATTTTGCTCTACTCTGCAGAAAAAGACAGAACAGAAGAAAAATTCGTGGACTCGCGAATTCAAACTGAAGGTAAAAAAAGCTTAGGGTAAGAAGTACAGTTTTGACCATGGGCTCCTCTTCTTCGCACCCAATTTTTTTGGCTCTTAAGGAGCTGCTTCATTGCATTTCCTGAGCCTGGGCTTGGGCTCCTTCACCATATTGAATAGCGGCCAAGAGGGGCGGAGTCAGCAATTAATAGAAACATAAAAGAGTTCCATAAGACTTGTTTGAAAATTTAGTTCACATCTTCAATAAACCACAAAAGTCAACATTAAACATTTTTAGGTGGGGAAGAAAGATGGCTCGGCAGTTAAAGAAATGACTGCTTTCTCATAGACCAGAGTTTTATTCCCAACATTCATGTCCATTGACTCATAACTGCCTCCAACTTTAGATCCAGGGGATTTCTGCCTCTTCTGCTCTCTTTAAATACTCCACTTATGTACAAAACCACACAGACATATGAAAATATACATAATTTTAAAATTATACTGAAGGACTTAGCGAAATTTCACAGAGGTTAAATATACTGCTACTGTGGGGGAACTGAGTTAAGCTCCAGCAAACACATGAAGAGACTGGTAACTATCTGTTACTCCAGCCCCTGCCTCATCTATCACATATACTCATGTAAAGACTTCATATACATACATTTACATAAACATAATTTATAAATTCTGAATATACATTTTAAAAATTAAATTAAAAAATATTAAAGGAATATAGAGCTGAAACAATATGACAATAAAATTGGTTTAAAAAGAAACCTGAAAAATTATCAAAAAATAAGAAATGATAATCAATTTAAAGACATACAAAAACTTTTCCTAGTATATTAACAAAATAATTTACATCTAGTTTGTAAATGAAAAAATATCACCAGGTATAACAGAGCATGCATGTATTTATTTCCATGTATGTGAGAAGTTGATGCAAGCAGATTTATTTGTTTTATGACAATTTGTTTGTATTTAAAAGTATTTTTCACATACTCACCACTGTTTCCTCTCCATCCCCTCTTCCTAGTCATTCCCTATATTCCACCATTCCCTCATTCATTCTTCAGAGAGGATAATGACTCCTAGAATCAATCAATGCAGTTTGTCATATCCTGTTGAGGTAGGACCAATACCTCCTCAAGATGAACAGCATGTTTTTCTGTAGAAAGTGGGCTCCAAGAAAATAGTTCATGCAATAAAAATAAATTTGTGTCCCACAGCCAGAGGCTACCTAAACTGCCCATATCATTCAACTGTCAAATACATTCAGATGGCCAAGTTTAGCTCCATGTAGGTTTTCCAGCTGTTATTTCAGAGTCAATGAGTTCCCAGTAGCTCAGGTCAGCTATCTCTGTGTGTTTCCTCATAGTTATCTTGACCCTTTGCTCATATAATTTTCTTCCTTCTCTTTGACTGAACTGGCAGTGAAGAGAATAAACTTAGCTCAAGAAATGAAATCCATTTTATATTCTAGTAGCCATAGAGCTAAAATAGAGTTCTGGTCCACATTTCTGGCAGGGGCTTACCCAGTTCTAGGAGAGAATAAGCAGGACACCTGGATGATCCAGGTAGGGTCTAGGAATGTTAAGCTGTAAAAAGTCCTAAGCATGAGTTCATTCATAGCACAACTGTTTCTTTAATGCCAAATAACCCTGCCTCATGGTCCAAAGAGAATATGCCCCAGTTACCTGTCCAAATTCATATGTGTTATTAATTAAAGATCCATGATTGGCTCTTGGTATATTAGAAGGGGGGAAATGATAGAGTAAAAGGAGTCTTCCATTTTAGAGAACTATGCAGAAGTAAAGCAGACGGAGACCTGAGAAAGAGTCCCTCACCCATTCCCAGAGACTATTGGTAGAAACTGCTTTTCACAATAGGCAGCAGGACCTAAGTTCCAACTGCAGAATCCATACCACCCTGGCCCTGCTACTGGACAACCACATATTCTAGTCAAAATACACCACCATCATTCTTGGGCCCAGATTCAAGGAGAAATTCCTCCGATTAGCCGTCAGGACGTAGCCCTTTAAAAAAAGTGGCTGTTAAGCTCCCCTCAGGAGTCCCTCCTGATCTTGCTATAGCAAGAGATGAACTGGGTTCCCTGCCTTGGCTTGTATTTATATAACTAAAACTTGTGGTTGCATTCTGGACTTCTTTGGTCTTTGATGGTCTCTTTGGGGTTCCAAATTTGATCATAACAGGAGTTCAACAGAGTCCTTAGCTAAGGATCACTACATTTGCTTTCTTCAGTTGGTAGAGTAAGGTTCTAAAAATGACAATTAGGGTGGTCAGCAAAGTGACTATAGGAGAATATCAGTTTAGGCAACCTCCCTATCAAGGCTTATAGTCTTAGATGGGATCATGCTTATGGGTTCTTGGGTATTTTTCTTGCACCAAGCTTCTCTCCAACCCCACATTGGCTCCCTCTATCAAAATAGCCATTTCATTGTTCTCTCTCTCTATTTCTCCATCAACTCAACCATCCCATTTCCTCATGTTCTTTTCCCACCTCCCATTACTCCCCGTGATCCCAATTTACACAAGAGATTTTATCTACTTCTCTCTCCCAGGGGAAAAATCATAAATGTTTTCCTTAGGTTCCTCCTTTTTACCTTGTTATTAAGAGATTGTGGATTGTAGACAGGTTATGTTTTGCTTCCGATTTAAAATCCATTTATGAGTGAGTACATACCATGTTTGTCTTTCTGGGTCTGTGTTACCTCACTCAGGATAATTTTTACAAAGAATTTAATCCCACCTCCAGCCACACAGAAAATCTGCTTTGTAAACAATACACAAAATTGTAATTAAATCACACAAGTATTTCTTCTGATTATAGTGAAATGACAATTAAATTAGCAACAATAATATATTTAAAACTATTATCAGAACTCCAACAATCAAAATAATTTAAATAGAAAAAGCATTCTATATCCAACTTATAATGCTTTTCCAGAAATTACAAATGCTTAGGGACAATTCTGACTTTGATCAATTTAAAAAAACTAGGAAAAAAACAGAAAAAGCAGAGCTAAATTTTGATGTCTCACAGGACTAGTATTTTATATCAAACATTTAATGTGGTCTGAGTTACAAATTTTAGAATACTTGATCAAGCTAGCAAGAATGTCCAAACGGTTGTAATTTTTTGATGCTGTTGATTCTTGTGACCAGAAATTTGGACCATACCAGAAACACAATGATTTACACAAATGTAAATTTCCATTTTATGTTTACTTAGGTCCTACTGTATTTCTGGAAATTATCAATGAAATCAACCTCTGATAGCTCCACGGTGCAGGACATAAACCCAGTTGATTGCTCATTCACAAATTTCAACCAAACTACATGCAATACATCAGAAAAAAAAAGATTTGTTTAGCATTTTGAAAATATATCCAGCATAAAATGATGTGCTTCATTTTGGATTTGTATTATTATTATTATTATTATTCAGCCTAGTTGTTGTGTAAATGTTATACTATAACTATTGTGCTTCTCTGAAGGACTGTAATGTGGGATGTCTTTCTGTATGTTGGGAATATCATTCATTAATAAGTAGACTGTTTGGGTCAATGGCAAGGTATCTTAGAAATAGGTGGGAAATCAGAGAATACATAAAGAGGAAAGAACACAGGCTTAGAAAGAGATGAAATCCAGCTATCTAAGAAACAAGATGTAAAGAAATAGGTAATCCACAGGCTATGTAGCAGGACAAATGACTGGAAATGGGTTGAGTTATGTTGCAAGAGCTATCTAGCAATATGTCTGAGCCATAGGGCAAATAGCATATAATTAATATTAGCCTCTGTGTGACTCTGTGGGACTGCGGAACTGAGGGACTGTGGGTATTTGGGTTTGGATCACAGCATGTCCATGCCAGAAACATATTATACGTTATATATTATGTTATACAACACAGGATTGTGTTGTATAATGTTTACATTTTGGCATGGTCTAGCTGTTGACAACAATAAACCATAGTAGCTTTTACTACCTTTGCAGTAGTATCATGAAAGTATTCCTATTGATATTTCTTGGACAAGGGGGAGCATGGGACTGGAAAGACAACTTAGTGGGTTAAGTCCTTGCAGTAAAAGTGTGAGCATCTGTGTTTAAATCTTCATAACCGATTTAAGAGCAGCAAAATTAAAATACACAAGTAATTACAGCCCTAACTGCTATGATGAGATAGCCAAGAGAATTATAAGTATCTTGTCAACAGACCAACAGACTAAGGCTGCAAGATATCCTACCTCAAAGAAGGTAAAAAGTAAGGATTGAAAACATTTTTTCTCAGACATCCACACTTGTCCAATGACATGCCTTTACACAACCATATTTATATAATCACACACAAATGCACATACACATGAGAGACAGAGAGAAATAAATTTAAAAGCAGAAGTGGCCATCAACTTTTACCTGAGATTCTACACACTTTGTCAATAATAATCACAAGAGCTATACATAATTCTGCCCTGATTCTACATGGTTAGTACAATGTATCAGGGGTGATGCTTTCTGAGATGGAGACTCTGGTGAAGCAGTTCCTGGAACACATTATCCTAACTGTAATTCTTGCTTTATAGCTTTTTAATATGCAATTTTACTGTGTTAAAATTTAAACTTTGATTAGACAGAGAACGGAAAGTGTTATGGAATGTTTTGTGTATGCTTTGAATACCACTGGATAATAAATTGTTTTGGTCTATAGAAGAGCAGCTTAGAGGCAGGCATGAAACTCAAGCATAGATACAGGGGAATAACAAAAACCTTGGGGAAAAGAGCCACAGCAATGTTTTCTGGGGGCATTTAAGAGGGGCACTCCAGGCAGTAAAGGTAATAACTATAAGATATTAGATATGCACAATATTCCCTGTACTTATTTTATCTTTATTGGCACATCTCTTATTGACACAACTATAATAGTTAAGGCTAGGTTTATATACTCATACAGACAGTTATTTTTTTTTCCGCAAGGCAATGTGGGACTTGAATTACTCAGGGTCACAGAGAGGGCTGGTGAGACTCATATACAAGTATAACTACCAGTCTTGGTTTATGATACAAGGCAGAAATAACTAGTCAAGGTTTTCCTGTAGTGATCAACTGAAGATTAGATCAACAAAGCAATATAAAGGGGGGGGAATCACATGCTCTAACTACATTTCTAAATGTGGCTAGGCATAAGGTTAAAAGTTTATTAATCACCAAAAAAAAACCCAAAGTAAGATCCTGTAGTATGAACAATCACATCACCCTATTAAGAGGACTCTTTTGTTTCAATCAATTTTTTAATTAATTTTGATCGTATCCATAGCTTTTCATCTCTAAAAATGAAAGCATAACTTCTTCTCCAACATAACATGTTTATCATTGTGAGGTAACCACATCTTTAAAGTACAAAGGATGAATTAACAAAGTAGACGATTCTATTGTTAAATATCTCTCTATAGTTGTTGTTTCTGTTTATTGGCATTGAGAAAATTTAAAGTAAAAGAGGCATTAAGAAATCTATTTCTTGGGGTCCTTATTACAATTTTTATTTATTTAGTTTCTTTTAAAAAGTGCAATTAGTTTACTTGTAAGTTACTTCATATTGCAAATAAGTGTTTAATCTTATTAAGGACATATGCTATAGCATTGTCAGTCTCAATTTGTAATTTGTAAACTGGAGTCTCTTGCTTTGGGAATATCTGTTACCAGTAAGTCCAATATATCATTGAAAACGTTTTGTAAATGGCCATTTTATGTGCATTAAAAGAAAATTTTAGCATTAGTAAAATGTTCTTCAATTTCTGCTGGGTTCATTCCTGTCAATTAATGAATTTGATTTTCCTTTTAAAACCAACTAAGAAACCTTTTCCACATGTGACTTTAACTTTTTACCGTGTTTGTGTGATAAAAATATTTATTCCTAAATAGCATCATGCCTCTGCAATAAAATTGCTTTAGGAAAATGAATAGAGGGTAATATAACAAGAATATAGTGAAGTTTCAAATCCAAATGATCCACAAGTGCATTCTGTAATTCACCAAAACTGATTCTCTCTTAGCTTCTGCTAAGTATTTCCTGGGGCATGTCACCTTTAAAGGTTTGAGACAAATTACTCAGTTCTGGAGTTGTTGTTTCAGTAGTGTGTCATATATAAGTAAAGTCTCTCAGAAATTGTTAAAAATCATTAGGGGTCTACATTTGATTGCTCCTAATTTGCACCTTTTGGGAATGAATGTTTTGTATATCTATTTTATTTTATATTCTATAAAAGTAATAGAATCTCGTCTGTATATTTTTCAGAAGCGATTTGTAATCACCAGCAAGGCAAAACATTCTTCATTTATTCAAACTCATTTTCTAAAGTATCTACATTTGAACCAGCTAATAAGATATCATCCATATGAAGGTAGATTATAGACTGAAGAAACTGTACATGAATGATTTTTAATGGGTGCCCTATGCACTATAGGCATAGGGTGGGGTTGTTTACCATCCCTTCAATTTATGACTTTAAAAAGACTTAGAATTATTATAAAATGGCAACCCAAAGGAAAGTTTCTCCTCATCCTTTTCCTATAGAGTCATAGTGAAGAAATGGTCTTTTAAATCAATAATTATAATAGGCCATAACCTATATAACAGAGAGGGCAAGGGAATTTTAGACTATAGAGGGCACAACAGCTGAATTATTTTATTTGTGACTCTCAAAATTGTCAGCAATCTCCATTTACAAGATTTCTTTTTGGTAAACATACAGGAGAATTCCAAGTGCTGGTTGATTTTTCAATATGTGGAACAGTGGCTCCAGAAGAACATAAAAAAGGTTCACAATGGAAAAAAAAAGTTAATTGTGGGAAATGGGTTCAGGGTCTTTATGGCTGCCTCAGAACTAACCTGCCCTCACTGATGCAAGATTCCCTTTGACCAAGCCTGACTGGGATATTAATACCCAAAGAGTTAAGTAATGCCTCAAAACCAGGTTCTAATGGAGGAGTGTAAGGATGGCTTCATTTTGACTCACTAATTTGGTCAAAATTAATAGCATATCACAGGAAGAAATTGAACCTACAGAAACCTCTTTAGAATGGCTGATGGAATCATATAGGCCTTACTTCCAATAGATCCAGGGACAGCTGATAACAAACCAGCTGTAATCTTATCCTTTGTTAGTCAGGCCACAGCACACATTAGAAAGAAGCTACAAAAATGGATTGTTGAGCAGGAAAGTCTTTGTCTAAACTCTTTGAAGTGTCAGCTAAAGTGTATAATATTAGAGGACCCCAGAAAAAAGCAAGCTAGGTTAATTGTTGAAAAGAATAAATGGTGAGACAAGATAAAATCTGTAGAAAATGAAAAGCAGAGATAATCCACATAGGCTATAGAAGATAGACAGACATGTGACACTGTCCACATTCTCCTGGCAGCTATAATTTCAAAAGCAAAAGAGATGCAAAAGCAACTGCAGAAACTTTTTCCAAAACCAAGGTAAGCTTTGCCATTGTGGGGGAAGCTCCCCCTACACACAGAAAGACCAATATGCCTATTATAAAGAAATAAGACTTTGGGCAAAGGCAACTTCACAAGTGTTGGTAACAAAAGATGAAGAAAAATGCAATTGAGGGGCAAAGGGTTAAGTTCTCCTCCCTGAACCTAGGGTAACACTAAAATTGTAGGAGATCATTCCAAGTTATGGTGGATATGGGTTTTTAATATATGTTTCTGAAAAAGTCTATGGCTCCTATATCCAAAAAATATGGGTACAGAGAGTCACTGGTATAAAACAAATAAAATAATACTCATGGGCTAACCAAAAATAGGTGGCTTTTTGATTGGGCAAAGTATCCCATGTCTTGGTCATGCCTGACTGCCCATATCCCTTTATGGGGAGAGACTAACTAAAATTGGAGCTCAGATAGCCTTTGAAAAAGATGGTGTGGTGATTACAGACTTAAAAGGAAAAACAATACAACTCCAAACTATGTAAGTAGAAGATGAATATAAACTCCATGAACTGTCCTCACCACAAGAATTGGGCTCTTGACTGATAAAATTCCCTGAGGCAATTTTAGAGACAAGGGGGCAGGACTCACTCAACACCAGCCCCTTATCTTGATAGAATTTAAACCAGTGGCCCTCTAATGTGGTCCATTAAACACCTTGTCAGCAGAAGCAGAGATGGAAATTATGTCCCCTCCCCAAATATCTATCACTATTGACCAAGGGATTTTATAGCCTTGCCAGAAATCCTAGCATACATTTTTATTCCTTGTCAAGAAACCAAACTCTGATGATTATTTCCCAGTCCAGGACTTGAAACAAGTTGTTAAATGGGCCTTTATATTCACCCTATGGTTCCCAATTTACATACTCTTCTGAGTTCATTGTGAGCTAGCCTACAATGATATACTGTACTATGTTTAAAAAATACTTTCTTCAACCTGTCAGTGACCCCGCATAGTCAGAATTACTTTACCTTTGAATGATATGATTCAGAAAAAGAGTTTAATGGGTAGCTGACATTAACTTGGGTACCTCAGGGATTCATCAACTTGCCAACCATATTTGATAAAGCTCTCCATAAAGATCTACCTGGGGGTATAACAGACTGATCTTCCCAAAATTGTTTTCCTGCAATACATAGATTGGTGCCGCTGAAGACTACTGTAAAAGTAAGGACAAGGGACATGCTTCAGACTCTGAGAACTCTGAGGTATTAGGTTTCTGGCAAAACGGTGCAGGTCTGGTAAGAAAAAAGTTACAAATCTGGGATATATTCTCAAATGAAGATAATGCTGGCTGTCAGAAGCACAAAAGAGACTGTGTTAAAAAATAACTTGCAACAATGGAGAGGAGACAAGTTAGAGAGTTCCTGGAATCAGCTGGCTTCTATCTTAGCTAGACGCCAAACTTTGCTAAGATGGGTAAACACCTGTAGGAGGTCACTTGGAGGACAGCCCTTTGGGTGGATGGAAAAGTAGGAACAGGTATATAATAAATTTCTGGCCTACATGCCACACCAGCTGTCTCTATACCAAAGCTGATGTGAGAGACACAACCCAAAAGATTCTTTTGGCTCTATTTCTGTGTTTTAGAACCTTTTTTAAAGCTTTCTGAGCCCTCATGTGAGTGTAAGTAAAGCATGTTGGTGTCTCATTTGTAAATGTAATAATAGGTTTCTGTCCCAGGATTTCTGGTCTATCCCAGAGTTTCAGCTCCACTCTCAGCTCCACAGCCACTTAGCCTCAAATAATCACATTAAAGGCTTATACTAATTTTAGGCTGATTGACCTATGGCTCAGACATATTGCTAGCTAGCTCTTTCATATTAACCCAATCTGTTTCCATTAATCTGTTTTGCAAAATGGTGCTGTACCTTTACTCAGAGGAACATGGTTGTGTTTTTCCCTCTGTGTCTGCTGGAATCCCTGCTGCTGTCTCTGTGGCATCTCTACTGGTGTCTTTCCTGGCATCTCTGCTCTGCTCTTCCTGTTCCCAGAGTTTTCTTATTCTCGCAGCCCCACCCACACTTTCTATCTGTCTCCTGGCCAATTAGCTTTTTATTAAACCAGTAGGAGGACCAAATATTTACAATGTAACAGAACCTGATTCTACTATTCAAGTATTTTCCCAGATCAAACAGCTCTGATATCAGCCCTAGATCTAGGGATCTCAGTCCTCACCTCATACTTTCTACCTGTATGTAAATGAGAACAAATGAGTAGTAAGCTGGGTCTTAATCACTTGCTTGAGCCATGGTGAAGGCTAGTGGCTTATCTTTCAAAAGACTGCATACTGGTGCTTCAGGATGGTCTCTGTGACTGAGAATCAGAGCAGAAATTACCTTGCTCTTTAAAGATGTAAACAAGATGACCTCGGGGCAGAAACTAATTGTGAATGTGCCTCATACCATCGAAGAGGTTCTTAATCAGTTTTCGAAGTACTGGTGGAGAAATGCATGAATGACCCACTACCATACATTATTTCTTAATCCCACACACATATGCTTTGCCACATCAGTGATCCTAAATGGCTACACTGCTCCCTGATACAGACTTGGATTAAATGACTCATGACTGCTCTGAGCTATTTCACCATGTCCTCAAGACATGACCTGATCTGAGTGACAAACTGTTGACAGACACTGAAGTCACCTTACATACTCATGGGAGTAGTTTCATCAATAAGAGTCAGAGATATGCAGACACAATGGTGGGCATGGAGGAGAATGACATTTGAGCTGAAGCCTTACCCCCAATGACATTAACCCAGAAGGCAGAATTGATTGTCTTAATCAAGACTTTATAATTAGGAAAAAACCCAAAGCACTTGGTATATAAACAGATAGCCACTGTGCCTTTGTTATGGTACATATACATGGTGCTATATATCAGGAAACAGAGCTTATAATCACTGATAGAAAACCTATTAGAAATGACCAAGTAATTTCAAAACTATTGGAGGTTTTGTGGCTTCCAGCTAAGCTAGCAATCATTGTCTTTCCCAGGATAACATAAAGGAATCTCTCCAATTACTTGGGAAAATCAATAGGCAGACAGCGCTGCTAAAATGGTGTCAGGACATGAGCCCTCAGTATTGACTCTAAAGCTGCCATACTTGGATCACTTTGAATTATCTGATCAACCAGCATATAATGCAGAGGATTTGGCCCTCAGCCATAGCTTACCCTGATCCTGGTTGCTCCAGATGCCAGAATTATGGTGGCTGACAAGAAGTGGAAGTCTAGTCCACTTCATTGCTAAAATGACAATGAACTTGCTAAGCAACATCTGTCCAACAACTCACTTTGGTACTAAGAAATTTGAAAAATTGCTCAGACAATCTCATCTCAAGATATTCTGTATCTGAGCCAAGATACAGGTAGCCTCTAAATGCTTGGTTTGTCAGCTGACTAATGTGAATCCCACCAAAGGTCTCACAACCTCACAAGGATAAGTAGGAAATGTACTCACTCATTAGTGGACTTTAAGCAAAAACATTCTTATCTCATTGAAAGAGTGCATCCATGGGCATTACCTGTGACCTACTGTGCTTTCTTCATCAATAGCTGAGCATAACCTGGCTTGAGGAGCTTTAAATTCTATTTTTTATGTTTCATGTATTTTAGAGAAAAGAGAAGTTTTATTACTGTATGGTTTGGGGTTTGTTTGGGCTTTTTATATAAAGTTTGATACTGATTTTCAAAAAACAATAAAAATATTTTTAAAAAGAATTTAAGATCAACATAAACTACATAGTTCTACACAATGACAAATTGTCTCAAGAAAAACAAACACTTAGAGCCATACATTCTTGAAGGCAAAAAAAATTTAAAGACTCAGTATAGAAAAGCAAACATTCCTCCAAAATGGAGATAAATTGGATCAAAGTGAGAAAATTAAGGTGGACAGCAGAATGATTGAGAAATGTAAATTTAAGGAAACTGGGCATGAGTAAACTAAATTAAGAGAAATAAAAAGACTTAAGTTTTTATGACCAAAATGTAAAATCTTGAAATATAACTAATATAAGTATCTCTATTTACATAACAATTTTTTATGAATTGAATTATTTTCAGTAAGGTTGACATACACACACACAAACAAACAAAAACAAAACAAAATAAACAAAAAACAAAAAACCTAGTATTAACTGAGGAATTACTTCATACTTTC
Organism: Sigmodon hispidus; assembly: GCA_004025045.1. Lineage (NCBI taxonomy): Eukaryota > Metazoa > Chordata > Mammalia > Rodentia > Cricetidae > Sigmodon > Sigmodon hispidus. Next base: position 17,896 of record PVIH01018659.1, read on the forward strand.
TACTTTCTACTTTTCTGACAGACTCTAGGTCCATAGGACAATTACCAACCAGGGAAGGTTGGAAATGATCTAGTGAACAGGGAACTAGATGCCCAACATATTTTTTTCTATTACATACAGAAAAAGACAGTGTGTTTACTTTGTAAACTTACCTAAATTTGTCCGATGTTAAAATATGGGGGGAGGAAATATCAAGATATTGTGCACATGTAAAGACTGCCATCCTCTACATGGCTTCCAGTTAGAGGTTATGGGGGAAAGAGGCAGGAAAGTAGCATCTGGAGAGGATGGTGTATTAAGATGCATCAGCATTGAGAATGTACATTAAACTATATTCTGTACACATTCAATATTCTGCTACTAAAGATGAGCTATATTTAAAAGATAAGAAAAACAAAATCTAAACATCTTGTCTCTTTTTGTTTGTGTATTTTGAGACAGGGTTTCTTTGCATCTACCTGGCTGTCCTAAAACTGATTCTGTAGACCAGGCTGGCCTCAAACTCCTACACTGAGATCTGCCTACCTCTGCCTCACAAAATCTGGGATTAAAAGCTTAGTACTACCACAGCCTAGCAATAGACAAATGTTTAAGTAAATTACTACAAAAGCAAAGGGAATAATACAACAAATAATTTTTAAAAACTAAAGTAAAGAAATAGCTAAAATTTGCTTATGATAGTGTGATTAACTCAAAAACTGGCAGAAATATAAGACCAGTAAAGTACATTCCATCTTCTGCAAAGCAGGTCTAAACTCTCTTCGTCGGTGTTCTTTGACATTCAAATAAAAACCTTTATGTCAAGTTTCTCAGAGGAGAGCTTCACAGCCACTGGAGTCTTATTCCCTCCTGATCTGGCAGTTCGCCTCACTCTACTGCACCCACCAGGAGACTTGCATATTGCTTATTTAAGGCCTGTTATATTTAGATATAAAAAAGTGGGTAACATTTTGGAAGAAGCAAGCATTTTGGCTTTGGTGTAAATTGTAACACAGACAAAAAGGGAAGATGTAGATTACACCTATAATGCGCATAGTTTTTTTTTAAATTACTTGCTCCCTTTGAAAATAATTATTGTGGGTTATGAACTAAAATTGTCTAACCAAATTCATCATGCTGCTTAAAATAACTAACAAAAATAACATGAAAAGTCACTTATTTGTTTATATCAAATATCAGTGGATATGACAGAATGTCACAAAGTCCACTCACCCTCCATATTACCCTTGAAGAACACATTTCATCTTCAGCAGATCAAGTCAGAGCATTGTCTATATTAATGAAATCAACTACTTAAGTGACTCCTAAAGAACTTAACATAGAATACACAAGGCCTGATCTATTGAATTTCAAATAGATAATGTTGAAGTCCCAGACATGTTCAGGGGCTGTGTATCAGGGATGTACTTCATACTGAAAATGAGAAGGATAGAGCCTGATAACTTCAAAGCTTACTACAGCATGTAGCTTACACAACATCCTCTCACAGTGGTACAGTCTGAACACTAACCTTCTTGCTTATGATGGTCCAGCTAGCACATATACTACCTGTCAGTGGAAAAACTCAATAAATTTTCTATGTAAGAATAATACAAAATATATTACAGAAAAAAAACAACTTGCTTCTCCTACTGAATTATATTTTGATTAGAATGTAAGCGTTGCTGTTTTTGCATCTGATAGGTTAGCCAAATTCATGTTTTAATTTCAAAAGGTGATTCCCATTCTCACATTTCATTACCATTATTAGTCTTAATGATTCCCTTTACCACACAAATATTTTATTTATTCATTAAAGCATCACAAAAACACTGGCCTATTGTAGGATTTTCTTAGGCTTCAAATCAGAAAACGTTAATGCATGACACATCTTGATTTGTTGTAAAACTCCCAAAGGGAATTTTTTAAAAAAAATTTTATGGCATTTTTCCATGAGAAGGAAACTGAAGTAATTATTTTTTTTTATATTCCTATTTTTTTCTGAGGTAAAGAACAAGAAGCACAAAAGTGAGACTGAGACCTCATGTTATTTTGAGAGCCCTAAGCCACACCTGTCCATCTGTACCATCTCTGGGGGAGCTGATATTAGCAGCTCTCATAAATATACTAACATAAAATTTTTAACACAATTTAAAATAAGGTTCTTTGAAACAGAAAAGCTTCTGGGCATTATAAAGTCTAAGGTTCAGGAATCATCAGATAAAAGGGAACACTATAAGAGGAAAAGGTCAGGGAGAAACACGGGGAAACCATGTCTTCTGGGCATAATGGGACTACTGTTTTCATGTATTTAAAACAACTATGTACATCTGTATAAAACCAGTACAAGATCAAGCCAATAAAAACTGATTCATGGAGTGTGGAAGAGCTCATGATCCTTTACCACTAGTAAATAAGCTATTGATATTTGATGACTTTCAGCAGAGGGAAGAAGACAAGTTTTGAGTGTATGTGTGATCTCTAACAAACTGACTATTCTTCCTCCAGTGGATGGCCCAAGATGATAAGAGTTGTTTGAGAGTTTTTGGAGGAGTTCCAACAAAAAATAAGTATAATGATATTAATTATATGCATGTATAAAATTCTAAATTTTAAAAGTATTACATTTAAAATTGTTTAGTTGAACCATTGTAAGCAGGATTGTATTTAGTGGAGGACATTTATGTGTGCTTATATTTATGTACCTTAAAAGTCCAGAAATTTAAAGAAGAATTAAACATTTCTTGGAAAAAAACATGCTAATCAGACACTCATCATTCTTTAAATTTCAAAATTAATTTTTCTCTTATGTGAAAAAAAATATGGTACCCTCATTTCTGGCTTGGGATGTATGTACGCAGACCTTTTATGCATCATGTCTTTTGTGTCATACTCTAGAGAACATTAGGATAAAACCATTGACTTAGTTTTATGACACTAAATTTCCTCATTTTAAAGTATACTTTCTATAATCAGGATTTTTTGGCAGTCAGATCCAGGAGTAGGCTAAACACAGAACATGGTTGACTTGATCCATCTAAAATTAATTTTCTACAAGTGGTCTCAAGATAAAGAAATATTTACATTTTAAATTTTTATTTATTTTGAAAGAATAAGAATGAAGGGTTTATGGAGATCAAAGCAGACTAGTGTACTGAAAGTACAATGTAAATGTATCTGCAAATAATTGTAGATTCTGCAAATGGAGACCACTTCTCAACATAGAGAGAACTCTGGTCTCAGCATAATATCCTAAACCACTAGTTTCAATTATTTATCACAAACACTTTGTATCTTCAGAACATAAACATACACACACACATGTGTATGCATGCTATAGTACATTCTATAATGTACTTTGTAACTCCATTAAAAACTTGGTGGTTAAATCCTCTGATAGTTGCCTGAGGATCATTGCTTCTGTAGAATAATATTAACAGAGCTATGGCAACATGGTGAAATGACCAAGAGAAAAATTACAGGGACTGTAAATAAGAAAAACATCTAGAAGAGATAATAGTGTGTGAGTAATAAGTATCATAATTGCAAAACAAAATAAGTTGTCTCTAATTTATTGTAGAGAAAGTTCACAACTACTGGTTATTCCCCGTACAATGATAGATGATTGGAGACCTGCAGTTAAGACTTAGATATTTTCAAAGTATGTAACTCTTCATGGATCCACATGTAAGGAGCTTGTAGTCCCCCATCTATGTGCCTCAAAGCTAGTGTCTTTTAAAGAAAAGAAACTTATGAGACAACTCCATTTGTTTGAAAAGAATATCCCATACTGCTGATCTTTTGTGATCTGATAATTGTCTTTGAGACACTCTAAGGTTCTTCTACGTGTGGTGAAACAAGAAATTTGATATCTTTCCCATAACTAACCAAAATAAAAATAAAAATTTGTAAAATATTGCAGATAACTAAATTATCCACTGCAGTCAATCAAAATAAAAATTAATTATTCTTACTTAAGTATTGAGATCAGATCAGAGTAAGTAGAGAAAGTTTTGGACCTTTGTCATACGTTGTGTCATATATCCAGATCCGGTGGCAATACCTATATTGCCACAAGCCAAGAACAACAGTTAAACACCATAGCTTGTGAATCGGTAGACTAAACTTAAACTTAGAATGAAGAATGATATTTCAGGTTTAGTGTCAGTTAAAATTTGAATATTAGAATTTAGTGAGAGGTAGGAAGAAGAAGGACAAGGAGGAGGTAGAGGAGGAGAAGAAGAGAAATGCCCAATACAACTAAAGATATTCATGTCATAGATATCAATTGATTAATCAAATGCTTAACATTAAACAGAACACACTTTACCAAATCTATCACCCCACTGCATACCCAGACTTCTCAAATACTCTTCCAATGTCCAACCTCATGTGTAGCTCCTTTAATCCCCACTTGTCTTTCTATAATCTACTGATCTAGCTATGTTCCCATAGCCAGTAGCTAAACTAGTCTAGTCACATCAAGCTTGAAGCAGCCTAACTCTAGGCTTCAACAAGGTCCCATACTCTAAGCATATGCCTAGTTTTTCCTCATTCTTCTATACCACAAACAATCCCTATGTATAAACCAGGATACTCTCTACCTGTATCTACCCACAGCACTCTGCTCTGCCACCATCACTTCACTCTAAAACACAACTTTCTAGATCTTCGCACACTTCCTCCTGAGACTAGCAGGGTCTCAGCCTGTATCTTCTTATCCACACATTTTTTCCTTCTTTATTTTGTATTTAACAAAAAAACAGTTACATAAATTTAAAATGAGGAAAAATTAACAGTAACTATAAAGAGGATAAGAATCATAAGCATGGCTTATCAACGGTGGTAATGCAAATAAGATTGCTACACATATATTTACTTTGTGTTCAGCTTTCCCTGTGAAATTTTTTTCCCATCCCTGTATATCCTTATCCACACATTTTTAACAACTTACAGAATTTAGCCTGGGTGTCACAACTAGTGTATCAACCATTTCTGCATTCACTGCTTGGAAGTGTCAAGCTTGAGTCAATACACTCCCTATCTATCTGTTAGATAACAGAATTCTCCCATGTTAGGTCTGAACCTTTCACTCAGACCTACCACCATGATCCAGACATAGAACAGAAGCAGCTCCCATCTCTAATTCACTTCCATGTGACTTCATTTTTTCCAAGTCATTTCCAACCTCTGGAACTGATGTACAAATGGGAATGCCAAAGATTAAGGGAATATACAACAAATGATGGAGAATGTGTGAGGAAAGGGAAAACCTCTTTCACTGTTGGTGGGAAAGCAAACTGTTACAGTACCATTAAAATCAGTTTGGACAATCCAAATATATGTAAGAAGATACTAATGGCACTATAATGCACTACATAAAGCACCCTTGTGTGGATTACTACAATCAAAGTCTTAAAACTACATTTCATTTCTAGGAGGAAGTATCTGGGCCTTTGGGCTTTAAAGGAATTTTATTCCAGTCTGTATCGTGGTATAGGTTGGTTACTTGTCCAGTAAAGACAGTAGTAAATGGCAGCATCCTCAGTTTCAATGCTACTGATTGTGAGAGAGTAAGAGGTTCCAGACCCACTACCTGAAGCAAGCTGGGACTACAGAACCCAGGCTGGATATACCATCAAGCAGGTATTTGGGGAGATTCCTGGCTTCTGCTGATACCAGTTCAAGCTAGTAAAGCTTATACTTGAGCTGAATCTGCAGGTCATAGTGATGCAGCCTTCACCTTGAGGTGCAGCCATGAATTCTGGAGATTGGGTGAATACAATTTCTCCATTGGACACTACGATGATGGGGAATAAATAAAAAAATGAGGTTATTAGACATGAACATATAGAGAAGTTGAAATAAATTTATAAATCCCAGTATTCAGAAAAATTAAATAAAGATGTTTAGCTTAGGCTTAAACTTCCTCAGCAAAAAGAATTTTTCATTCTGAGCTCAAATACCATCCCCTGTCTTACCTGCAACACAGATTAGCAGGAAGCTGAAAATCTGAACTCAAAAATTCATTATGTTTGCTTATCTCAGTATCAGACTAATTACTGTTCTTCTTATAAATATAGGCATTCAGAACAACTTTGCGAATTTTGTGGTTTCTGAAGATGAAGTATGCAAATAACAAGATATGGTCTAAGAAATGATTCGTTTATATACTCCTGTGGTTCTTTAACTGGGGCAAAACTTGTTAATCCAGGAAAATATCTACTTTTCATAGACATTGCACTAATAAAGAAGAAAATTTCTGTTCTTCTGTTCTTTCTTTGAGATACAGACCTTAGACCTAAAGTCTTACCCATGTGTTTTTTGTGAAGACCAGCTAAATTTTATTTGCTAAGCAAAATATATTCCACTGAGTAGTCTGATGCATATTTCTCTCAGGATAAAGCTGTCTTCAGGAAGACTGGCTATAATGTTTATAAGGAAGGAAATGACAAATATAACTAACCAATGTTTTCATATAAATAATTCCATTTTATTCATTAATGATTGTTTAGTTACTCAAGAACAAGGTCAGAGGTTTTTTTCTCTTCCATCATTGCATACAAACTCTCACCCTAAACTGTGATTATACTTATATCAATTGTTCCAGTAAGGCTTCAATTATTGCCATGATTTCTGACCCCTTTTAACAAAAATTATTATCTTTAAGAAATCTTAGTTTTCTCCCAGAAGCAATCATTCACATCCTTGAATGTACAATGTTTCCTAAACTTGCATATGCTATGTGTGTATACATATGTGATATGACATATGCATATTACCATTTACACATAAATTAGAACATTTCTCTTAGTTTAGAATTAAGGCAGAGGTACACAAACTTTGAGGCAAGAAAAGCATGTAAGAAATAAAAGCAAAGCCACACATTAGGAGGTAAAGCCATTGTGGGATCTAGAATGTTTCTGCATTGAGAATAAGGAGATGAAGGACTTAGTATGAATTTTGATATGGAGTGGAAAAGGAAGTTTTATATGTGTAGGCAATCATTCTGTATGAGACAAAGATTGGACAGGATGAGAAAAGCACCTAGTCAGGTCTGAAAATGATGGACACCAGAGAAATTTTAGAAAGAATAGGTAGGTGGGTATTTAACAAATAATTGATCTGAAAATCAGTGACAAGCATGACTCTCACTTTTATAGCCATGGCATTTGTGCTAAGGGCTATCACAAATGTGCAATAGAAATAAAATGTAAACACTCTACCCAAATTCTAACCATTAATAAGAATATAGTTCATGTAATGATACTATGTATGTATGTTTTAATTAAGCAATAAAATCATTCTCACAAATATACAGTGTCAATAAAAATGGCACTTTATTTCATAGTTGGCAACAACTGCCTTGAAAATATATATTTGACATGCATATGTTTTTCATTTGATTACTATGTCAAATATTATTAAAAATATAATTACGTTTTTAAAAAATTCTAGCTTTTGGAAGTGTGTGCAACTGTTTGTATGCATATACAACACATGTTTTCTTGGTACCCACAGAAGTTAAGAGAGGATGCCAATTGCCATAGAAATGGAGGGGCTTCAAACCTGGTGTAGATGCATGGGTCTTCTGCAAGAACAAGCATTGTTCTTAACTACTTAGCTATCTTTCCAACCAATCCCTAGAAATTATAATTTATTTGGCTTATGACCCTTTTTGAACTTATTATTTATTCTCTTTCCATTGCTTGTTCTTTTAACTCACTCTAACTACATAGTGACTTCACATAATCTGATACATTTCATAGAAAGTTAACACAGAACTTTTACATACACGCAGTAATTGTAAGAAGTGTATTTCCTCTCTTCAGGCAGGCATAAGTGAGGTCACTATTTTGGGTCCTTTGGTCAGGAAACATTGTGCTGGGAGACAGCCTCTTTCTGTATTGAACCTTCTCTATAATCATAGAAGCTAACAGGGATGCAATCTGCTGTCTTATTCTCTGAAAATTTAAATGTCTCTTTTAAATTATCTGTTTGACACGGTATCTGGGCTCTATCAGCTCAATAACTTTACCTTTATCTCCTTCTTGCAGTTTTATTCTCAGAACATTCTACAGTTATTGTTTGGCATGATACATAACAAATGGATAGAACTGAAATAGACATATCTGAGTCAGTAAGTGGATCCACCCTAAACATGTCCTTTACCACACTAATCTGGAAGCCCATACTCCAGCAAACTCCATTGTCTTAAAAAACCTACAATTCATCTATAATCTAATTATTGGACTGGTGCTTAAATTTCCATGTACTTTATTATATACTATCAATAGAAGTATGTGAAATGACAAAATTACTTAGTGAAAAATGTCAATAATAAGAGGACTGCTCTAATTACATTATTTTGGGCTAGGTTCTTGGACTGTAGCTCTTTATTGACTATTGAGGGACACTTGCAAATTACAAATTTGCATGCTACTCATCTAATGCTGACAAAACAAAGCTCAATCTCTAGATTCTTTGCAGGACAGTGTAAAGAGGCTTTAGAGATTTAAAGTTCACACACACATTTTTCCATAGTCAATGTCTTTATAGTCACAAATATAGGAGTGGTGTGATTTTTGTGTCTAAATGCTAACAAGCTGTGTACAGTCTCTCAGAGAGGAAAAAAACACAGGAAAAATAATTCTTTTCCAAAAATTTGTGCCATTAGCAATTTCAACATATAATAAAATAGACAAAAGAAATTCTAAATAACCAGTGAAAAGAAATTCTAAGTTGTTTCTCTAAAATGGGTTGTAGAATAGAGTGACTCTGGTACCTATGCTGTTTTGAAAAGCTTCTGAATGGGGAGAAGTCAGCAGCCAAAGCAGTGTTCTGTCATCTAGAATTTTAAAAGCTCTTATGGTTGGAAAATAAGGATATGCAATAAAATAGATTCAGATGGAGAAAATTTCTAAATGGGTTAAAATGGGTTTAAAATGTACATAGGCTTCAGGGAGAAAAGAAAGCTTTTGTTTCCACAGAAGATGAGAACCTGTGAATTGCTTCTAGGCTATTATGGTTTTAACAACCAAGACCACATGAAAATTCTCTGATAGAAAGAGATGGTCTGTAATGGAATTATGTTGTTACATTGTAAATAATTGTCCTACCTAGTAGCTTAATAAAAACACTGATTGGCTGAAGGCAGATAGGAATTGTGGACAGAGCTACCACATTGAAAAAACTCTGAGAACATGAATAGAGCAGAGATTCCAGAGAGACACCACAGAGACACCACAATGAGACACCAGAGAAAAGAAGTTGATACCAAAATAGAGTAGCTCACACCTTTAATCTTAATCTGGATGGGATACAGCTGGGCAAACAAAGTATTTAAAGCAAGTTTAGGAAAACAGCAGGCATGAGAAGTGAGCAGCAGCAAGACTGAGGAACCTGAAAGATGGCTGGGTGAGATTTGACTGTGGTGTTTCTCTCTTTGATATTTCAGCCTTTCCCTGATATCTGGCTCTGAGTTTCTTTTAATACAACTAGAATTCAGGCTACATCCACCTGTGTTTATCAGTTTCCCACTGACGATTTTTGTTTATTCTATAATAGGATGAATGTGTCTACGTGTACATGTATTTGAATCTATGGATATTATTCATCATTCGGCCTCTTACCACCATAAATAAAAAATACCCCTAGTCTTGAGTTCTTAAATGAATTCTTTTCTAAGCACATTTGTTTTGGCACTGTTCCCTGTGAATGTTTCCCCTAGACTCCCAAACAGACATAATCCAAGCCTATCTTTATTTTGGCCATTTTAGCAGTAGAGGGCAGCACTAACAAATATCTCATCCATCAATACAACCTGCCTAAGAGCTACAATCAGTGAAACACTAAAAGTCCCCAGGCTCTTGGTCAACTTGGCACTCAGAAAGAGCTCTAAGTGTCTACTTTGTTCATTGACAGTTGTCACAATAATGACCACACCAACAGTTATGCCACTGAACCTGGTGTAACAAATCCACTGTTTTCAGAAGAGGGAACCAAGCCTTTTCCAAAACTGTGTCTTCTAACTACAGGCTTACCTGGTTCAGTAGCATTCATTTTTACTGAAAGTTTGTTGTAGTCATAGTACCAAATCTAACTGAAGGTAACTGAATTGCCATGAAAGTGTGATTGGCTGTTTATGGTGATCAAGAGATGACTCAGCAGTTAAGAGTGTATCTACAGACGACCTTGGTTAAATTGTCAATACTCACATGGTGTGCTACAACAATTCATGACTTCAGTTCCAGAGCAAAGTTTTGAGGCCCTCATTTGACTTCCTTGAATACCAACATTAATTTAGGCACATAAATATGTGCAGGCAAAACAAACAAAATACGACTAAATCTAAATACATTTTTAAAAAAGTGAATGTCCTTCAATCTCAATAAAGACAAAAGTATTATTATTACATTCTTTGTGTTTTTGTTCGTATCCAACACTAATTTCAGAACTGACATGGAGATATCTCCCTCTTATCCACAATGTTGCTCATTGTTCAATTTACTGATTTGTTTATACAACAATAGGAATTATTTGGTGCCCTTGTTTATAAAATATAAAAATTGTCTTCACAGAAAAAAATGGAATATCTCTTATTATGAAGGAACAAGAATAAGACTAACAACTAAATACTAAACTCGAGCAATGAAAGAAAAGACCAGGGGTTGTCTAGAAGAAAAAGTGGCCATTTACATAAAATTGAGTGGTTAGAAAATAATTCTTTAAAATTTACATGACCAACAATTCTTGGGTTTGCATTTCTCAATGTGTATATATTCACAGTCAGGTATTTTTTCTAATTATTGATACACTTAAATAAGTCTTTTTGTAGGAAGAAACAAGGGAGAGACCTTCTTTAAAATAATCTAGAGAAATTATCATGCTGCCTCATTAGGACCTGGTTAACTTCAATGTTTGTAAAATATAATTGAAATTTGCTAGAAGATAAAGTAAAATTCTGATCAAACTTATGGATGCATTTGCAGATCCAAGAGATGTCACTCATTAATAATTAAAATGTAATTCATTTGAAAAATATGCTCAGGTTTTTCCAGATAATAGTATGAACCAAGCAGTAACAGAGCATGGTTCATATGGAGAATTGTGGTTATTTAGATAGGTGCATTTTCAAGAATCTCCAGCTCATGTTTGTCTTAAACCCAGAATAAAAAGTGATAGCTCCCACAAAATTAGTACTTCTGTGTCTATCCATTTAAATGAGAGACTTTTTTCCTATGATTTAGGTAATGGCATAAGCACTTAATTATGACTGAAATTTCAATAAGCACACTTGGGCTCAAGATAAACCCTAGGATGTTGGATTTCCAATTGTTTTGTGGGCATGGACATCTTAATTGACTGGAACAGGTGAGTGAGGTCTCTCATGAGCAGTGTCAAGGAAAACAGGAATTAGATAAGGTTTCTAAAACTTTTCTGAGAACATTATAAACAGCCATCCATAACACAGCTTTATCATGTGAGATATAAGCATCAAACCACTCAGTAAAATATGTCTTGCTTAGTGGCTCAATGTAATTCAGTCTTCACATGAATACATAGATAAAACTCTAGGTTAATGGTATGCACCATAAAGGAGTAAAAGAAAAACTGAAATTTTTTTTCTTTATTAGTGCACTATCTACAAATAAGAATTTTTCCTGAGTTAAATAGATTTGCCCTACTAAAAAGACAACAGAAGTTTATAAGACAAGAGCTGCTGAGATGATATCTTGCTATTTGCATACTTCCTTAGAAAACACAAATGACTCACAGTTGTTTTAAAGACATGCACTTATGAGAAGACCAGTAATTAGCCTGAGACTGAGATTAGAAATCACAATGTATTTTCAGATTCAAATTATCAGCTTTCTGCTAATTGGTGTTAAAGGTAAGATACAGGAGGGCATTTGAGCTCAGAATGTAAAATAATTTCCCCGAGGAAGTTTAAGTCTATTTTTTTTTCATTTTCTATTTTCTGAATATATGGTGATAGGAAGTACTTTTATAAATCTTGTGTCTAGTAATACCATTTTACTTTTATTGATTTTTCCTGTTCATAGTTTCCAATGGACAAATTGTGCTCACCCAGTCTCCAGCATCCGTGGCTGCATCTCCAGGAGAGAAGGTGACCATTACCTGTAGTGCCAGCTCAAGTGTAAACTCAAATTACTTGCACTGGTACCAGCAGAAGCCAGGATCCTCTCCAAAACTCCTGATCTACAGAACATCCAGCCTGGCTTCTGGAGTCCCATCTCGCTTCAGTGGCAGTGGGTCTGGAACATCATTCACTCTCACAATCAGCAGCATGGAGGCTGAAGATGCTGCCATTTATCACTGTCAGCAGTATAGTAGTAACCAACCCACACAGTGATACAGACTGAAACAAAAACCCTCTACCTCCCAGCTGCTTCCTCCTAGAGATGAAATATGGCCAACCATTTCATTGCAATAATCCACACTGGGAGTTTTATGCATAGATTTACAAGACCATTTGCTTCTTTGGGTAAATTAGTGTCTCCAAAATATTCTACTGTACTTCAGTGCTGTTCTTTAGGTTGACCAGTGTTTGTTTATTCTCTATTTTTGTTTTGTTTATTGAAAGAAAATGTATTGGCACTTCGCAGCTATCTTACAGAAGGTCTCCAAGAGCCATCACAAATGGTTTCTTCTATCTTTACTGGCCACAGGATCATCTCTGGCAAGATCTCCTTTGTTTAGCACAATCAGTAAAAGTAAATTTTCTCTGTCATCCACTAGGAATAGTATCCATCTTTCTCCATCTTCTGATTTTCATTAAAGTATCTTTCTCACTGAAAGTATTCTGTTAATTTATACTTGAAATTACTTTCTCTGCAAAATTTTAATTCACAACAGTCATATAGTGTATTGTCTTTCTCATATGAAAAATCACTGAAACAATCAACTAACAAAGAAATTAAGAAAGCATCAGACAGCTCATAAATGGTCATTAAAATCTTTCCTTTAAATACATTTATTAATATTGATGGTGTGTGTGTGTGTGTGTGTGTGTGTGTGTGTGTGTGTGTGTGTGTAAAAGTCATAGTGAAACATTGAAACATTCTGGAGTCAGTTCTCTCCTTTTGCCACATGAGTCGTCACAGAAGTTGACCTCAGATTGTCTGCCTTCATGGCAAGCATCTTCACCTGCTTTAGAGCTATCTCTACCATCCTTAAAATGCTTTCTTATAATTCTTGAACAACATAAATAAGTAAACAAACAAACAACACTAAATGTGTACAGTATAGAAAAACTGTACATGATCATTGGTTAATAGAATTCATTTTGTTAAAAAAAGAATATTCTTTATTGGCAATTTTACTCATTTATTCACAGTAAATATAACAGGCAATAATTCAGTAATTAGTATAATATATTAAATATATTGTTATTATTAGCTACAATTTTTTTTTAATTTTTTTCCTCCCCAGGCAACTTTTTCTTTCTCTGATCTTCTGTGGTTTCTCTAGCTATAAGATTTAAAGGGGAAGATGTAAACACCAGGTGGGTATTTCTGTAAAATCAGAAAAGAACCAAGAGGCCAGGAGGCACCAGCTCACTGGAGTAGAAACAGAAAGCTGGAGTTTCCTGTAAAGGGAAAGGCTGTCTAAGAAAGCCTAAGAACAGAGAAATGTGCACAATTCACACCTCCATGAACCCTAGAAAATTATGAATAAAGTCACATTTTCTATCTGAGTATATCCTTATTCAAGATGCATTCCCCATCCCACCCCCTTAGGTCACTCTCTCTTCTCTACAACTCTCCATCTCCTCCCCAGCATGGGCAGGAGGACCCAAGGTCTCAATAATGCTCAGTTAAGCCTCCACTCCTGCAGATCCAGTTTCCTCACGCCAACATCAAGACTGAGTCAGGTGTTCCTCTAGAGGAAGTGGCATCCAAGATGTCAGTCCAAAGTGTTTCAGATTCCTAGCTGTTCAGTGATTGTGATTTGCAGCTTGGACATGCTTTGCTTTGTTGTTGTTGTTATTGTAGTTGTTGTTTACATTCCACTAATGAGTGAGCATATCCCATGCTTATCTTTCTGGGTTTGTGATACCTCGTTCAGAAGGAGATTCTCCAAATCCATCCATTTGCTTGCAAATTTTAGGATATCAGTTTTTCTTACTGCTGAATAGTACTCCATTGTGTAGATATACCCCAGTTTGTTAATCCATTCTCAGTTCAGGGGCATCTAGGTTGTTTCCAGGTTCTTGCTATTACTAATAATGCTGCTATGAACATAGTTGAGTTAATTCCTTTGGAGTGCAACTGGCATCTTTAGGGTATACATCCAGAAGTGGTATTGCTGGATCCTTGGAGAGACTGATTTCCAGTTTTATGAGAAACCCAGTACTGCATTCCAGAATGGCTCAATAAGCTTACACACCCACCAACAATAAAGGAGTGTTCTCCTTGCTCTGCAACCTCTCCAGCATAGGCTGCCCTTTGTGCATTTTATCTTAGCCAATCTGACAAGTGTAAGGTGGTATCTCAAAGTTGTTTTGATTTGCATTTCTCTAATGGCAAAAGAAGTTGAGCACTTTTTCAAGTGCCTTTCAGCCATTTGTAATTCTTCCGCTGAGAATTCCCTTTTTAACTCTGAACGCATTTATTGATTGGGTTATTCACGGTTTTGGGCTCTAGTTTCTTGAGTCCTTTTCATATTTTAGAGATCAATCCTATATCACTTGAAGGGTGGGTGAAAATCTTTTGCCATTCTGTTGGCTGTCCTATTGACAGTGTCCTTGGCTTTACAGAAGTTTCTCAGTTTCATGAGGTCCCATGTATTGATTGTCGTTCTTAGTGTCGTGCACTGGTGTTATATTTAGACAGTGGTCGCCTATGACAATTCCTAGAATGGATATTTCCACTTGCTTTTCTATCAAGTTCAGAGTAGCTGGGTTTATGTTGAGGGCTTTGATCCACTTGGATTTGAGTTTTGTGCGGGGTGAAAGGCTTGGATCTATTTGCATTTTTCTACACACTACCAAACAGCTATGCCAACACCATTTGATAAATATACTATCTTTTTTTCCAATGAATATTTTGGGCCTCTTTGTCAAAGATCAGATGTTCATAAGTTTTTGGGTTAATGCCCAGATCCTCAATTTGATTCCATTGATCCACAAGTCTGTTTTCATGCCAGTAGCAGGCTGTTTTTATTACTGTAGCTCTATAGTATAACTTGAAATCAGGAATGGAGATGCCTCCTGAGGTTCTTTTGTTGAGCAAAATTGTCTTGGCAATCCTGGCTTTCCTGTTATTCCAAATGAAATTAAGTATTGTTCTTTCAGGCTCTGTAAAATATTGTGTTAGGATTATGATGGGCACTGCACTGAATCTGTAGATTGCTTTTGGTAGAATTGCCATTTTTCACTATGTTTCACTGTCCAGGAACATGGGAGAGCTTTCCATTTTCTGATATCCTTTTCAATTTCTTTCTTCAGTGATTTAAAGTTTATGGCAAATAGGTCTGTTACTTCTTTGGTTATAGTTACTCCAAGGTATTTAATGCTATTTGCAGCTATAAAAAAAGAGTGATATCCCCCTTATTTCTTTTTCAGCCCTTTTAACTTTAGTATATAGAAGGGCTACTGATTTATTTGAGTTAATTTTGTCCTGCTACATTGCTAAAGGTGTTAATCAGCTGTAGAAATTACCTGGTAGAATTTTGTCAGTCACTTATATATACAATCATATCATATGCAAATAGGGATGGTTTCATTTCTTCGTTTTTAGTTTGTATCCCCTTAATCTCCTTTCATTCTCTTATTGCTTTAGCTAACTTTGAGAACTATATTGAATAGATAAGAGGAGAGATGACATTCTTGTGTAGTTCCTGAATTTAGTGGGATTGCTTTGGGTGTTTCTCCATTAAGTCTGATGCTGGATTTCAGATGCTTGTAAATCATCTTTATTATATTGAGATATTTTTCCTGTATTTCTGATCCCTCCAGGGCTTTTAACATAAAAGAGTGTTGGATTTTGTCAAAGGCTTTTTCAGCATCTAAGGATATGATCATGTGGTTTTTTTCATTTAGTTTGTTTATATGATAGATGACATTTATAGTTTTTTATATGTTGAACCATCCCTCCATTTTTGGGATGAAGCCTACATGGTCATGGTGGTTTATATTTTTTATATATTGTTGTATATGGTTTGCCAAATTTTTTTGAGAATTTTAGCATCAATATTCATGAGGGAATTTGGTCTAAAATTCTACCTCTTTGTTTTCTCTTTGAGTGGCTTGGGTGGTAATTGTGGCCTCTTAAAAAAATGGCAATATTTCTTCAGTTTCTACTGTGTGAAATATTTTGAGGAGTAATGGTAGCAATTCTTCTTTGAATGCCTGGTAGAATTCAGCACTGAAACCATCTGTACCTGGGCTTTTTTGAGGGTGTGGGGGGACTTTCAATGACAGCTTCAATTTCCTTAAGGGTTATAGGTCTGTTTAGGTAATTAATCTGATCATCAATTTTGGTAAATGGTAACTGTCCAAAAAGCTGTCCATTTCTTCTAGATTTTCCACTGTTTGTATAATATAGATTTTTAAAATATGATCTGATAATTCTCTGGATTTCCTGGGGGTCTGTTGTTATGTCCCCCTTTTCATTTCTGATTTTTTATTTTGGATACTCTCTCTCTGCTTTTTGATTAGTTTGGCTAAGGGCTTATCTGTCTTGTTGACTTTCTCAAAGAACCAACTCTTTCACTCATTGATACTTAGTATTGTTCTTGTTTCAATTTTATTGATTTCAGCTCTAAGTTTGATTGTTTCCTGCCATCTACTCCTTCTAGGTGAGTTTGATTCTAATTGTTCTAAGGCTTTCTGCTGTGCTGTTAGTTCTCTAGGGTGGGATTTCTCTAGGTTTTTCATATAGGCATCTAGTACTATGAATTTTCTTCTAGACTGCTTTCATTGTGTCCCACAAGTTTGGGTATGTTGTGGATTCATTTTCATTAAATTCTAGGAAGACTTTGATTTCTTTCTTAATTTCTTCCTTGACCCAGAGATGGTTCAGCTGAGTGATGTTTAGTTTCCATGTGTTGGTAGGCTTTCTGTGATTTTTGATGTTTTTGAACTCTAACTTTAGGCCCTTGTTGTCCGATATGGTACATGGGATTAATTCCATTTTTCTGTATTTGTTGATATTTGCTTTATGACCAATTATGTGGTCAATTTTTGAGAAAGTTCCATAAGGACTTGAGAAATGTACATCTTCCTTTGTATTTGGGTGGAAGCT
This sequence comes from Sigmodon hispidus, assembly GCA_004025045.1. Taxonomy (NCBI): domain Eukaryota; kingdom Metazoa; phylum Chordata; class Mammalia; order Rodentia; family Cricetidae; genus Sigmodon; species Sigmodon hispidus. The sequence continues at coordinate 35,145 of PVIH01018659.1, forward strand.
TGTATAGATATTTATTAAATCCATTTGCATCATAACCTCTGTTAGACTCACTCAGGAGGATATTCTCGAAATCCATTCATTTGCCTGCAAATTTTGATAGAAGCCGGATTTCAAATTCCACGTATTTACTATTTAATACAGTATTGTGTGTAGCATAACAACTCTCCCTAGAGACTGAGCAGGAGCTGAAATCTACAACTCAAAGGCAGTCACGTGATCAGAAGATGAAAAAAATAACACCAGAGTGTGTCTTCCTTTTCAAACTACAGAATATATTCTACAATAATGTATATTATGGCTTTTTGTTATACGACATTTTACCATTTGCAACAAGTTCTACATTATTTTATCTATTTGTAACCTCACTGAAAAAGGAGTATTTAGTTTCTGTTAATATGAAATTGATTTGCATAAATTTTAGATACATTTCCATCTGTGTTTAACATTTTCCCACTGATACTTTTTTATTTCATGTTGGGATGAATAGGAGTATATGAGTGCAAGTGCCTGATCATATGGGCATTAATAGTCATTATTACTTTAACCCCCAGAGATAAAATATATCCTCAGTCTTGGCTTTTTAAATGCATTTTTTTTCTAAGCACACTAGTAATTGTCACTGATACCTGTGAATATCACTTTTCCTTTAGACTCCAAAACAGACCTTACCCAACCATATCTTCATTTTGGCTATCTTAACAGCAGAGGGCAGCACTAAGGTACATCTATTCAATCACTATCACTAGCCTTAAAGCTGCAATCAGTGTTAAAAAAAATGCCCTTGATCAATTTCACATTTAGAATGATCTTCAACACTTTCTTTAGATCATTAACAGTTATCATAGTAATGACCATACTTATGGTTCTCCCACTGAAGAGAGTGTAACAAAGGTACTGTTTTCAGAAGTAGAAACCAAGCCTTTCTCAGAACTCTTCTAGCTAGAGCCTTTTGTAGTTTAGTAGCACTCATTTCTGCTAGAAATTTACTGTAGTTATAGTACCAAAGCTGAGAATATATGTTGTGCTCATAAAAGATTTGTGTTCAAATGTCATTAATTACATGGTGAACAACAATCATTCCTAACTCCAGTTCAAGCGCAAAGTTCTAAAGCAATCCTTTGACTTTTTTGAATATCAAACATCCATGTTATGTATGTAAATACATGTAAGCAAAACATATAAAATAAAATATATAATTTTAAAAACATTAAAAGATTAGTTGTCCTTTAACTTTAATAAAGAAAAAAGTATTACAGTTATGTTCTTTGTGGTTTCTGGAGTATTCAACACTAATTATAGAAATTACATTAATGGTAGATCTTTTTCTTTATCCACATGAGGCTCATCATTCAATATATTTATTTGTTTTATACAATACAGATGGTAGTGTTGTACTCTTAAATGGGAAGTATCTTAGTTAGGATTTTTATTGCTGTGGAGAGACACAGTGACCACAGCAACACTTGTAGAAAAAACATTTAATTCTTTGGCTTGTAGTTCATAGAGTAAGCCTATTATCATGATGGTGGGATATGGCAGCATGCACTGAGATGTGGTAATGAAGAAGAAGCTGAGTTCTTCATTTTGATCAGGCAACAGAAGGGATCTATGACACTGGGTGTGGCTTGAGCATATATGAGGGGTTTTTTTTGCAGTGTTCATATGAGTTTATAATCTACCTCCACAGTGACACATGTCTTGCAACAAAGCCACACCTGCTTTGACAAAGCCACACCTCCTAATTGTGCCACTCCCTTGGAAGCACATTTTTTTCAAATCACCACATTTTGCTTCTTGAGCCATAAATGGTTGCAGTCATATCATAATGCAAAAATTAAGTAAATCAAAATTCAAACATCCTTGTGGTCTATAACTGTTTCACACTTATTTGAATAAGTATCTCTTTTGTTAGTCATGTAAATTTTTAACTGCAATTCTTTATAAAATAAAAAACCAAGAGTAGACCACATACTTCTGACATATAATGGCATAGAATATACATCACACATTCACAATGTAGAGAAGGGAGCATAGTGAGAAAACACGGAACAAGCAAGACTGAAAATCAGTTGGGAAAACTCCAATCTCTGCATCTCCATGTCTGATCTCAAAGTTCTCTTCAGATCTCTAAGTCCTTCCAGCTTTGTTAATTGTGCCACTTCACACCAGAAGGTATTCTACAGCTCTGGCATCTCCAACACCTTTCAGTCTCCAAAGCAATCCAGGTTTCAATTTCCAAGATTCTCAAAATGACCTTTCTAGACCTCTATCCATGAACACCTCTGATACATGGGTAGCCTGAACAGCTTTGCTTTTTCATGAACAGCTATCCCATAACTTATATCTTCTATCATGAACTCTAAAGCCAGACCCACATGGCTAAAACTGACAAGTTCTGCTCACACTTCCTGTCTGCCTTCTGACCAATCAATGTTTTATTAAACCAGTAGGATGGGTTAATGTCTGGATCCTCAGTTCTATTCCATTGGTCCACAAGTCTGTTTTTATGCCAGTACCAGGCTGTTTTTATTACTGTAGCTCTATAGTATAGCTTGAAGTCAGGGATGGTGATACCTCCTGAGGTTCTTTTGTTGAGTAAAATTGTTTTGGCAATCCTGGCTTTCCTGTTATTCCAAATGAAATTGAGTATT
>PVIH01018660.1:0-37794 GCA_004025045.1 Sigmodon hispidus
GACACACGGAGTGGACCGTCGGTGAGGTTGCTGCAGAAGAATCTGAAGGAGATTCAGAACTGCAGTAATCAGGAGGGTTAACCGGTAAGTCTCACAGGAAAATAGTGAGACCTGCATTAAGCAGGAAAACTCTGCTTGTAGAAAAAAGCAGAGAACGGGGCGTCTGCTGACGAGCGGATCTAACCCGTTGGTAGTTTGGTGTTGTTTAGGATATAAAGGGTTTTAAATAGGCAAAGATATGAGTGTAAGTTTCTCTCACCCGATTGCCATAGCTTTGAAAGAGCTGTTGAAGAAGTAATGGTGTGAGCGTTAAATTAAGGTAGGAATTAAAGGTTATATAAGGATGAGGTTTTTAACCTCATGTCCAATTTTTTTGGCTCTTAAGGAGCTGCTTCATTAAGGTTTTTTTCTGAGTCCGCTCTGCTTGCTAGCAGTGGGAGAGATAGATGAGTTAAAAGCAGCCAAGAGGGGCGGAGTCAGAAATTACAATTTGTTTCCCCTACTGCGCCTATTGCCCCCCCTCCGTATTGCCAGCCTGGTGAGGGTATCTGTTCTAAGCCACCGGACAACACAAAAGTGTGGAAGAGAGTCCAGTGTGAGCTGCGTCCTAGCATGTCGCTGGCTTTTCCAGTTTTTCAAGATAACCAGGGGCAAAGGTATTACGAGCTTTTAGATTTTAAGACAGTGAAATCCCTGGCAGAGTCTGTCCGCACTTATGGCACTGCTGTGTCTTTTACAATAGCACAGGTTGAGGCATTGAGTAGATCTGCCATGACACCTAGTAACTGGAGTAGCTTAGCAAAACCGTGTCTCAATCCTGGGCAATATTTAGACTGGAAGTCAATTGTGACTGATCTGGCACATAGTCAGTCCCAGGAGAATGCTGCCAATGGGCAGTCAGCATGGAGTGCAGATATGCTGTTAGGGCAAGGACAATGGGTAAATAATCAGACAGTATATCCTATGGAAGTCTATAATCAAATAAACACCATCAATATGAAGGCTTGGTGAGCCCTCCCCAATAAGGGAGAGGTCTCAGGGAACCTAATTGAACTTTTAGGAGCTATTATTCAGAATGCACATGTTAGACCACAAAAGGTAGAAATTAGGACCAATTGTTTAACGACTTTAAATGATTTTCAAAAATTGCTTGGGGATATAAATTGGATTCAGCCATATCTGAAATTAACTCGCTTTGAGCTTAAACCCTTATTTGATATTTTAGAGGGAAATTCAGATCTTAATTCCCCATGTCAGCTAACCCCAGAGGCATTTTTCCACTTGAAATTTGGCAGATGGATGTTACCCATGTTCCAACCTTTGGAAAGCTTCAGTATGTGTATGTTTCTATTGATATATGTTCTGGGATAATGCACGCTACACCTCTTTCTGTAGAAAGGGTTCACAATGTTATTACCCACTGCCTTGAAGATTGGGCAGCTGGGGCAAGCCTGATACACTGAAAACCGACAACAGGCCAGCCTATGCATCTAAGAGTTTTGCCTCATTTTGTCACAAAATGCAAGTGAAACATATCACAGGCCTGCCCTATAATCCACAAGGGCAAGGGATAATAGAGGAGCGAATCGCACGCTCAAGGACTTCCTGCAAAAACAAAAAGGGGGAATAGCAGAGAACTGCACCCTCAAACAAAGGCTCTCTCTTGCTTTATTCACTATAAATTTTCTAATTTTAAATGATAAAAATGAAACCATCGCCGAACGTCATATGATGTCAGAACCCAACAATCAAGGCAAAGTTATGTGGAAGGATGTACTTTCTAATCAATGGCAAGGCCCAGATCACATTATTGCTTGATCCAGGGGATCTTTATGTGTTTCTCCACAGAATCAGGAGCCAGTCTGGGTGCCATCAAGATTGACGAGACACGTTGAGGAGGACTCTAAGGATGATGCTGATATGGACACTCCTGACCATCTTCCCCCTGATTCAGGCAGAAAGTGGAAGTTGGTCTATGGAAGCCGAGAAGATGATCCTCAAGCAAAAGTTCCTGATCGCATGCTTGAATACTACAAGATTGAAGCCCGTTACACTTGGGGACTTCTTGGCTCATTTCTGCCTTTTCCTTTTTCAAGGAGTGGGTGGGAGTAGGAATTTTTGCAGCCTGCTGTTTATTTGGGATTGTTTTTTGCCTCTGGCTGGTTTGCCGTATTCGCATCAGAGCACGTCGAGAAAAGGTACTACTCACTCAGGCACTTTTGGCTGTTGATGCAGGGCATTCTCCCACAGCCTGGCTCTCTGCCCTTAAGAACTTACAATGATTGCCCTTGCACAGAGAGGCTTTAGCTGCCATTGCACCTCTATAGGGAATCATTCTTCTCTGAGACGGCCTTTGCACCCTGCCGCCCTCACTGGCTTTGCACGCAGGAAGGTGTCTCGGGGATCCTGGCAGCAGGAAACAGGCTTTGAGCAGTGGGCACATCATGAGGTGAACACCTGTATGGGCTGTATCCTGTTTGTGCCATTAGAAAACAAAAAAGGGGGAGATGTAGGGCGCGGTTTGCCTTTGCACAACTTGCTGGAACATTCTATTGCCTCTTATGCTAATTAGGCATCAAGTAGTGACCAATCCGATGTGCTGATGCTAATTAGGCATTGAGAAAGGACCTATCCGATGCGATCCTCAAATATGTCAATGAGCCATTATTTTGGGCCAATCACCAGCCATATGCTAATGAGTATTACTTTGAACCAATCACCAGCCATATGTTAATGAGGCATTGTGTTGGGCATCAATCACGTGCCAGGCTTCCCTATATAAGCAGGCTGAATCTCAGACTCAGGGTCTTTCCACCATTTCTCAACTGAGCTGTACTCCAATAAAGTGTGATCCGAGAAGAATCGTGCATGTGGTGACTTGTCGTTCTGCAGGCCAGAAGCGGCTTGCCACACTATATTCCCAGAAACTGTGGTGAAAAAACCCACAATTTAATACTGCCCTTTATCTCAAAATACTTGAGTTTCCTGTGTCTAATTTTGTGATGTTAAAAATGTTAGGAAGAAAGATTCTAACAAATCTAGTAATAGAGAAAAATGGGAGTAGACTTTGAACACTTAAAAATTTGCCCACCCTTAATAAATTTCAAGCACATTGTTCTACACTTTGAGAGTTCACTATTTCTTTTTAATAAATAAACAAATTTCAATATACCAATTAATGTTATGAATTATAGTTTCATAACCTCAATATGTGTTAAATACTTAAAATATTATATAATATTTGAACATGTTTTGTTGCATGCTTGTAATTCCAGAACTTAGCTCTTGGAGAGAGGAGGATCAGTCTGTATTGCTTTTTAAATATATAGACAATATTCATGGCATATAAAAAAATTTTGAATAAATAGTATTTAGGGAACTCAAATAAACTCAATTTCAAGTGCTTTTTCCATTTGTAGTAGTTAGCCTTTCTTCCTTGGCTGTGTCTACTTATAAATTCACCAGCATCTTGCTATAACTAACTAAACAAATTGATCAGGAATGTCAATTTATGTTTGAAATAGAATATATAATCATACCCATCTATGTTTATTCAGGACTTATTATATATTGCTAAGTATAAAATTAAATTTATTTTTTAGGAACTATTCTTTGTCCATTATCACCTGGGCACTAATTAACTTTTTCTATCTGGATTTTCAGAGGCAGCTAGCACAACTCTTAAAGTAATACAGATGTTACTTGCAGTTGGGGAGAAGCCACAAAAACAGTATACTCTTCAGAGAACCTCCAAAATGTCAGATCTTCCTGGACTCTTCAGAATGCTACATGGTTCCATATTCATTGTTGGGACAAACCAAATTACTTAATTTTTAGGTTATAATAACAGAAGATCCTGAACTGAGACACTTACACCAAATGAATGCAATTGATCATCATACAGGGACAAGTATAGGGACATTAAATTCCAATATAATTACCAGCATGGCAAAGTTCTTATAAACCTCATTGTCTTGGTTTTCAAAGGATCTTCTCTTAGGCAGCCTCTTAGGTATACTTTCTTTTTGTTTTCTTACATAGGTACCAATACCATCATGTAGGTGCCATATCTATGAATGCTCCTAAATCCAAGAACCTTGCAAAGACACTTTTTATAAATATGATGATCCAGGCAGTCAATAGATGTTAACCTGTGAAGACTATGGATGATACAACACTTAGCTATAAAAGTATTCTGTGTGGTATTAAATTTATCTTTATTGACTCTTTATAAAAAATATTAAAATTTATTCAATCTTTCTCAGTGGAAACTGTGTGGAAAATAGACTAGGTATTTTCAAATGAATTGCTATCTCTAAGAAACTAAATTGTACAAAAGAGACTAAATTAAAAACTGTTTATCATAAATATTGTTCTTGAAGTCTAGTCTTGAAATTGCCTAGTAAACAATTTACTGGTAGAAACTGAGTCATATTTACCTGTGAGAAAAATAAACATAGTGTGCATTCATGCAGTATTCCTGTTCTGAGAATTTTGAAATAAGAAACCACTGGTAGCTACCATTAGCATTTGAAAGACAACATTTGGTTCTCAGAAGACCTTTTAAAACTATTTCTGACAAATATTTCTCCCATCTATAAATCTATAATGGTATTGACTAAAAAATGTATTCAATGATAACAAAGAAACTAAAGTATTGTTTTCAGGGAAATGTGTTATGAAAGTTCTGACCGGGTAGATTTATTTTAACAAATAAATATCAATAAGGGGTTATAATGTTAATAATCATTTGTGATTTCTTTCATAAAGATTAAGGGTTTTTTCTAAGTAATATACTACTTGGTATGTTATTCAATATTATGCAAGACTTTTTATTCCAATTTTGATTTATGTGATCAAAAATACCTTATTATAGACGATTCACCCTTTGAACTTCAGTCTGGAATCTTGGAGACAATCACAATTCATCTGAATTGTGGTGTTCAATATAAGGACATATAGACAGCCCTTAGGCTTTTAGATTTTCACAGAAAAGGAGTTAATGAAAAGCAGTAAAGGGTCTCTTCTGACTTGGAACCCAAAGAAGAGTTAATAAAATATATACTGTCGATGTAACACTCAGATAATTAACAAGTGTTTTCAGTTACCAATATCAAATGGAATCTAAGCAGAAACCATTATATAAATAAAATTTCCTCAAAATACTGATATCTGGATACAATTTTGAGGAAATTGTGCATGCTTCTGATAACACATTCCAACAATATGACAGTACATAAGAGTTGAATAAGAATAACCTAGAGAGGTTGTTACAGTGTACCAAAACCAGATATTTGGTGCTGGGGGTAGATATGTAATATGAAGCCAGAAGGTAAATCTGGCAGTTATATAGCATATTTTGAGATGGCAGAGACTGAAGATTGAAAGCTTTCTGCTATGATTCAGAAAATAGGTGACAGGAACCTGCTTAGAGTGGTGCCCATTCTCATGATACTAGTAATACACAAAAGTCACCTGTACAGGTATCAAATGACTTACTGGATTTATGAATTCTTGGTGGATTATAAGATTATACTTAGCATATGAGCATAAGCATGTAAACTAGTGGGATTTGTTTGTTTAATTGGGGGAGTACTTTTGTTTTTCATGGGTCAGTTGGGAAAAGGAGCAATTCAGGGAACCTCCAGGGGATTGCATGAAAAAGAGATAGCAGAATACAGGTGATATTATGGGGAAGACAAGGAGGAGGCTACACTATGGAAGAGCATTATGGAAGAAAATAGAGGCATATTGTGGTGGTGTGAAAAACAATGACCCCAAAGGGAGTGACACTATTAAGAGGTATGTCCTTATTGGCATAGGTGTGGCTTTGTTGGAGGAAATGTGTCACTGTGGAGATGGGCTTTGAGGTCTCCTATGCTCAAAGTACACCCAGTGAGAGAGATCACATCCTGTTGCCTGTAAGTCAAGATGTAAGAACTCTCAGCTTTTTTCTAGTACCATGTTTTCCTACATGCTCACTTACTTCCTGTCATGATGGCAGTGGGCTAAATTGCTTACCTATAAGGAAGCCACCATGATTAAATATTGTCCTTTATCAGAGTTGAAGTAGTTATGTATCTCTTCACAGCAATAGAAACTTAACTAAGACAGATATATAACACCAACAATATTCAATAAATTCTCAGGTAATAAGATTGTTTTTCATTTACTTACAATTATGTACAATATAAACACATTATATATGTATGTATATATAATATAATGTATATATTAAATGATTAAATGAGATTTATGTCACTTAAGCTGACAATACTCCCAACAATATCCATTAAAAAAATAGTACCAGATATTAGAAACCTACACTTCAGTTATTGGTAAGGTTTAATGCTTATTTTGTGGAACACAGGATAAGTGTGGGTCTCACTTCTTAACAAAACATTTTTCTTCACAGCATATTACAGAAATATAACAGCAAGTTACAGATTACTAAAGAAAAATATCAGGACACAGTGCAGGGATCAATAGATTGTGGGGAGTCTGGGTGCAAAAGACATTTATAGCGTAGCCCTGGCATCCAAGGCTCAAAGAACATTACAGAGGAGTAAAAGTAATGTAAAAGCCAGAGAACCAAGACGTCTGTTGGTGAGACTGTGCAGCCTCTAAGTGACAGGAAAACTACATTCCTGATACTTTCATAATATGGCTGTTTAAATAAGACTTGTAATATGGAGTAACCGATAGACTTGATAACTTGAAAGGGCAAATTTCATATGCCCAGAGACAAAGAATTATAGACAACCAATTACTGCTGAAAAGGACAATTAGCTTCTCACATTGGTGAGTCCCTATTGGTATCCACAAGAAAGTAGTCAGCCTGGGAGTCACATACACCCAAGCTGCATTAAAGGGTATGTAGATTTTATGTGTATATTTATACATATAAATGTAATAGTAATAAAGAAAAAGAAGCAATTTAAGGAGAGTATGGGTGGGGAACATGAGACAGAGTGGAAGGAGGGGACACGGGAGGAGTTGGAAGCAAAAAGGATAGGTAGCAAGTAATGTGTTTATATTATACTTTAATTAAAAACAATACAGGAATTAAAAGTAAAAAATATTGAAAATTCTATTTAATTAGAAAATAAATCAAAGGTACAGCTGTATTGCATATGAAAACTATGCAGCATGATTTTTGATAATAGATTCAAAAGGTTGTCCCACATTTTAATATTGCATGTATCAACTATCTATCTAGGTAGCAATTTTAGTTTTTCTACTTTGCAATGATAAAAAAAAGCATTCTTTTATTTTTATCCTGTTTAAAGATAAATAGTAAGTTTTGTTTATTATGTTCTCACTGATATTTGTAGCTTTCTTTAAAATAGCAATTATGCTCTAGCCCTTTACTTAGTTTAATTAATGTCTACTTAAAGGAAAGAATGCCTTAAGCTTTACTCATGGGTAAGGAGCAAATGAGATACAAGCTACCCTGACGAATCAGCCGGGGGACTAATCATTACGTGTATCTTGGTTATGTATAAGATAAATTTGTCTTCATATAATTTAATGAAGATAATGTTTATTCCTTTGTCTCTTTTTTGATTCAAGCTGTTAAGTTCCCTCAGATCTCATCTGAAAACTATCTAGCTGAGAATAGAAATGACAGACCGGTACCAGAGCTGAGTTCAGCTTCAGGCTACTTGGGTGCTAATAAAAATCTAACATTTCCAGTGTGGTAAGAAATGTTTTAGATGCTTTGCACATATTAATTCCTCCATTTATCTTATATTTTAAGCAAATACCATTATTGTGTGCTACTTTATTTCTATGGGGGAAAAGAAAAAACAAAGCACTGTGATAGTTACATTTGGATTAGAGCCAAGTTTCAAATGAGTTGTCATGGACACTAATTTTATACCTCATTTTGCCTCTCAGACCTGGTTTCACTGAATATCAGCAACATGCTTAATAAATATGAGATTAATTTACATGAACCAATAAAATTCAATATAACATATAAGAGTTAATTCTCATTTGTCTTTTTTAAATTAATTAAGTTTCAGATGGCCTATTTTGACCATGTTTACCTCCCTTCCCCCAATTCTTCCCTAATTCACTGTACTTTTCCAAGAAATTTGCCCTAGAAGAAACAGTAAATGTTCTTCTGAATTGTTCGATTTATCACAATTCACTAAAATCTTTAGTCCACACTATGAAAAATCTTTGAGATTTTGTTAACTGAGTATATGACTATTGTTAATAGGATTTAGCACATAAATTTTCCGAATTATGATATGTTACAATTTTTATACTACAGATTTAGTAGTTTAATTAGCATCAAAATTTTATCAGAAAAAAGAATATTAAGTAATTTTTCTTAATTTTTAATGTTTAAATTAAGAAAGTTTGACTGTCACTTGTTATGATTACTTAATACATTTGTGGTATGCTCAATACATACTCTTTTTCTACAGTTTTGGAAGATCAACATTTCTGATCAGCCAATTGTTTACATTCTTTCTAGGCCATTTTGCTTTGTGACAGTTTGACCAAGCAGTAGACATTAGGAAAACATATTTTAGAGATGCAGGTATCAGTTACATAGTGAAGTGCATCAAGTCTTCTGGTGACAAATGTCTGCAGAGGACTCTAGGCATCAACCCAGCATGCCTTCTTTGACCAGGGAAGGATGTAGAGTAACAGCTGATATAACTCAAAGATGTGTTTTTCTTTTATCTTCCAGGAAACAAAAAGCTTTCTGTATAGTTTGGGCTCCAGCAAAAAAACATTACTTATTATTTCTGTCATCTCCTTAGACTTTCATCTATCTGATATCTTCTTAACTTTGAGTATCTAAACATCAAAGAATTTCTCTCAAAATAACAAAAACAAAGTTGATTCAAAACAAACATATTTTCTTATGAATCTCAATCTCTAATGTTTAGATTCTGATCACAAAGCCATATGCTCTACCTTCCAGTGTCTATGCTTCATACAACAAAGCACACCCAACATGTATTTCAATGGATCAACAAATACAAGTAGAAAATTATACTAATGTGCTAAGGATGATGATGATAGTGATGACAGTGGTGGTGCTCAGGATTGAATTTATTACCTCCTTCATACAAGCGCTCTATCACCTATACCTAGACTATTAATGTTTCTGCTAATTAACCCTATGGTGAATGATATTTTACATTTTTATGTGATGAATTTAAGTACAAACTTTGTGGGATAATACACACTGAAACAGAAGTCTGATTTACCAGATATGAACATAGGTGAGGTATGTTTCAAGAAGTAAAATTTTTCTAAAGCCAAATATCTAAACTTTTTCTTTACAAGTATTTTTGCCTAGATTTATAGTTTGTCTTGTGATTCAACAACATTCATTCTGGATTTAATAGCAATTTATTTTGGGTGTATGCTACTGTTATGCTCAGTGAAGTTTATATGGCATTGTATATGTTTTTATATTATATCACAGTTACTTTCTAACTGGGTAGTCATGTTAAATTGATAGGTGTTACCAAATAAATGCTAGATTTTATATGGCTCTTGTGTATTTCATGAGCAGATTTACTTTTAAAAATTTGGTAAGTGCTTTGGAAGTTATTAAAAAAAATTTACAGTTTTATTGAGGTCTATATTAGCATTTCACAAAAAATTACCAGTTTCCATTGGAAAATCTGATAAATAGAATGGATTGCAATATTCAATCAGATGATAACTGGTTAATATAATTTCAAATAATAACTGTAATATATACTTTGTTATATATTTCTATATGTATAAACTTTATATTTAAGTGAATATGTATAAAAACACATAAGTGGACTGAAAAGTTTATTTCTATTCAATTTATAATTCAGTACTATTAAATAATTATTTCTGTTTTTTTAACTTTATGAACATAAAAAAATGGATTGCTCTAGTTTTTGTTTCTGTAATAAAACAATGACCAAAACCAAGTTGAGAAGAATTTATTTCAATTTATACTTTACAGGCTGCCATAGTGGGAACCAAATGAGGAACTCAAGGTAGGAACCTTGAAGCAGGCACTGAAGCAAAAGCATGAAGGAGTCATGCTTACTGGATTGCTCCCTCTGACTTGCTCAGCCACCTTCCTGATAATATTTCAGTCTCTCCTGTCAACGAATGCCAACACTCACAGTGAGCTGTGACCTCTGATATAAATTAACAAGTTAAGACATAGCCTCATATCTGCATCAACTCTGAGGGAGGCAGTATCTCTGGTGAGATTCTATCTTTCCAAATATGTCTAAATTTGTGTCAACTTCACATAAATTAACCAGCATTAAAATTTGTTCATTCTTTTATATATTATTATTAAATATGGAAGAAAACCCCAAAAGAAAAGATAAACTTATGTCAGCTGTATTCCCTAGTTATTTTTTGTCTAAGAGCATAAGTATCTGACTAAGCGAACTCCAAGAAATTGCATAAAACTTCCAAAGTTTCATTTACTTTCTTACCAAGTAAATATCTCTCTTTCCATTGCTTTTTATTTTTCTTTCATATTGATATTAATGAATATATAGCAGAATGAAGGGTGTATTTCCAAAATCTAAAAATATTGATGCTAATGTCTTAGCTCAGGTTGTCATAGACTTGATGGCTTATATAATGATACCCATTTCCAACTCTGCTGAAGGCTTGAAGGCTTACATAAAAGTCCACTATGGTCTATATGCAATGAATGCCTCCTGGTTTATACTAGACACTTCCTTGGACTGCCAGTAGCAGAAGGTATAAGAAGCAAACACGCTCTTTGTTGTCTTGTAAGGGTTTTATTTCCATTCTGGAGAATTCCATTCTTTGGATTGTATTAACATCTCAAAGTCTCACTATCCAACTCTATTACATTGACTGCTAAGATTTCAGTGTGGATCCCAGAAAAGCAAACACCCATTCTCCAATAGATACCAAGAGGAAATAATCATTTCCATGGTTAAAAGCTGAGGTGAACTCCCCTAACACCAGCTCCTCAGAATGTGACCGTATTTGAAACATTCCTTTTAGTAGTAACTAAACTGGGGTCATTAGGATAAACTTCCTCTACAGCACTGGTTGCTATTGTGGGAAAAGGTGATCAGAACACAATCAGAGATGGTCTGAAACTCTAAGGAGTAGGTGGCCAAGTGGAAGGCAAGGGATTGAAGGCTCAAAAGAAACTTGTCTAAAAGATGATATTGGACAAAGCAAGAAAATAAATTTCTATTATTTAAACTACTCAATATGTGCTATTTTATTAAGAAAGCCCAGAATCCCCACAACCAAATTTTCATATCTAGAATAAACTTCTCAGTGACAGTTGTAGTCTTCATGTGAGTGTATCACCTGGATATTTGTGTAGCTTTTTAGCACTGCAGTTACTTAAAAATAAAAATATTTTTTATGGTCCCTACACTGGTGTCCAGTAAAGAATACATGCACTGGAATGGTTTTAAATGTCCAGCATCACCAGAAAAGTGCCATTCTTTCCAAACACCTCTGATTTGAAATCCTCTTTTTAATCAATGCTGATGGATCCTCATTGTATGCATACAATCTTTCTGTGAGTTAAAGAACAATTGTTGAAATCCTTTTAATATTGTTGTGAAAATACAGCAAAGGCAAACAAAATTGTGTGGAAATGCTCTTTTCTCTCCTTTGTTAATAACTATCTTCTTTGTTCCAAACTCTGTTTGCTCAGATTATTCATCCGAAAAGAAGAGAAATTGTTGGGGGAAAAACTGTTTTTGTTACTATTTGAAAGGCAGATAGAAACGTAGGGAGTATCAATGCCAGCAAATTTCACATTTGTTACATCGACTAACTTGAAAAGTAGCAGTTAGGTGGTTCACAATAGTCTAAATCATCCTATTTGCGTCACCAACAGATCACGACTTCTTTTACATTGAAATCGGTCTTGATTCAGCATCCTACACAAGTGAGAGAGGCAGCCGAGATGTACAAGCTTATTGTTGGTAATTGCTCCTCCTATGGCTGTTAGCAATTTGTGTAAAAAATATTTTAAAATGGCTACTAGTTACTTGATTCCTCTCACTTTAAGGGGTGTTTACTATACATATTTATTATACTAATATTATTATTTCTCCAACACAATATCAGGGACATTTGTTACGACAGCTCATATTCCTTGTTGCTGAGCTTGGTGTGACTCATACAGCAGTCCTGTGCGAGGTAGTTCAACCTTTCATGTTAGACAATAATTAGAGGCTGTTGTCACCAGAAGCATAAGAACACAAATAGACAAACCAAAACTCTGACCCTCTGAGGTAGAAAAAGTTCTTTATTTTACAGAAGAGGAAGCATGAGGCTAATATGAATTGTGATATTCTATTCAACTTTGCTGTGAAAACTATACAATCACAGTAGTGAATTGCTGTTTAGGTACCTCTACTCCAGAAAAGGTTTTTTTTCTTTTACTCTCCTCTTATTGTGTAAAATTCAGTCATGTTAAAACTCTAGAACTACACTGATTCAAGTTGTACCAAAATGTGAGGACTTACATTATTTGAAAAATAAATAACACAGGAAGAAAGACCAATATATTTATTTACCTGTTGGTGAATAATACTTGACTGATAGGAGAATGCAAAGGCACTAGTTTCAATGGATCATCACACTGCATAAGTGTGCCTAAGTAACTACTCAGACATGCTTTGTCTTGTGCGTCTACATAATACTAACTTTGAAAATAAAAAGAAGCGGTGCATAATCTTTACATATTAGTTGTACCAAATGTAGAAAACTATATCATACTGTGTGTCACATAATCACTTAAAGGCATCTGCAATATCTACTGAGGTACTATTACTTTATCATCCATATGAACATGCAGCAAATCCCTATGTTCAAAGAAAGAGGATGCTAAGTAACTAGAATAAGGCAAACTTTTTATGTTTATGAAACTATTTAATTAAGCAGCTTAATCAAATATACCACTTGGGAAGAGGGGCCCTTTAGGTCATATTCTGATTTTACTTAATCTGGTCTCCATTCTGCTTAAATGTTCAGATGAATTTGAGTAGGACTTAGTAAAACTCTCACTCTGTAGGCTGTCGTTTTGTCCTATTGACAGTGTCCTTGGCTTTACAGAAGCTTCCTAGCTTCAGGAGATCCCACTTATTGATTATTGGTCTTAGTGTCTGTGCCACTGGTGTTATATTTAGGAAGTGGTCACCTGTGCCAATTCGTAGAAGTGTATTTCCCACTTTCTTTTCTATCCAGTTCAAAGTGGCTGGGTTTATGTTGAGGTCTTTGATCCACTTGGATTTAAGTTTTGTGCAGGGTAAAAGGCTCGGATCTATTTGCATTTTTCTACACACTTCCATCCAGCTATGCCAACACCATTTGTTAAATATGCTATCTTTTTTCCATTGAATGTTTTGGGCCCCTTTGTCAAAGATCAGGTGTTCATAGGTTTTTGGGTTAATGTCTGGATCCTCAATTCTGTTCCATTGATCCACAAGTCTGTTTTTATGCCAGTACCAGGCTGTTTTTATTACTGTAGCTCTATAGTATAACTTGAAGTCAGAGATGGTGATACCTCCTGAGGTTCTTTTGTTGAGTAAAATTATTTTGGCAATCCTGGCTTTTCTGTTATTCCAAAAGAAATTGAGTATTGTTCTTTCAAGGTCCAAAAAATATTGTGTTGGGATTTTGATGGGCAGTGCATTGAATTTATAGATTGCCTTTGGGAGAATTGCCATCTTTACTATGTTGATCCTTCCTATCCAGGAACATGGGAGAGCTTTCCATTTTCTGATATGCTCTTCAATTTTTTTCTCCAGTGATTTAAAATTTTTGTCAAATAGGTCTGTTACTTCTTTGGTTACAGTTACTCCAAGGTATTTAATACTATTTGCAGCTATTATAAAGGGTAATGTTTCCCTTATTTCTTCTTCAGCTCTCAGTGATAGAGGACTGATCTCTAAGATACATTAAGAGCTCAAGAATCTAGAGCCCAAAACCTTGAATAACCTAATCAAAAGATGGGGTTCAGATCTAAAAAGGGAATTCTCAGCAGAGGAATTACGAATGGCTGAAGGCACCTGAAAAAGTGCTCTTCATCTTTAGGCATCAGGAAATGCAAATCAAAACAACTTTGAGATACCACCTAACACCTGTTAGATTGGCTAAGATAAAAGGCACAGATGACAGCCTATGTTGGAGAGGATGCTGATCAAGGGGAATACTACTCCACTGTTGATGGGAGTGTAAGCTTGTGCAGCCACTTTGGAATGCAATATGGTGGTTTCTCAGAAAATTGAGAATCAATCTTCCCAAGGACCCAGCAATACCACTTATGGATGTATACCCTAAAGATGCACAGTCACACTCCAAAGGTATTAGCACAACTATGTTCATAGCAGCATTATTTGTAATAGCAAGAACCTGGAAACCACCTAGATGTCCCTCAACTGAAGAATGGATTAACAAACTGTGGTACATCTACACAATGGAATACTACTCAGCAGTAAGAAAAAATGATATCCTAAAATTTGCAGGCAAATGGATGGATTTGGAGAATATCCTCCTAAGCGAGATATCACAAACTCAGAAAGATAAGCAGGGGATGTACTCCCTCATTAGTGGTCTCTAAAGAAACTAACAAGAAAAAAGCCAAGCATGCCCAAGCTGCAAACCACAACCACTGAACAGCTTGGGATCAGAAACATCCTAGACTGACCCTTCGGATCCCACTCCACCTATAGGAACACCTGACTTTCTCTTGAGGGAGAGGGAACAAAACTGGATTTGTCAGGAGTGGAGACTAAACTAAGCATTATTGAATCAGTGGGACCATGGGACTGTCTTCAACCTGCCCAGGGAGGGGATGGGGAGTTGTGGAGAAGAAAGAATGACCTGATGTGGCAGGAGGGGGAAGGGACTTTGAATGGGCATATACAGGGACAGGAAAAAAAAAATCCAGAGGGAAAGCTGAACACAAAGCAATTTTATGTGTAGCCAATTATTTGCATTATCACCCTTGATAAGTCATGCTAATGATTTTTATTTTCTTTATAGTTATTGTTAACTTATCAGCATTTTAAATTCAATTTACTGTTTTTCTTGATAAATACAAAATTAAAAAAAAGAACGAATTATTGACCAAATAGGATTCATGTAATAAAAACTATTGTCTGGAGGAAGTGGATGCTTTGATTCTGACAAAACAGCTATAGAAAGGAGCTTAGATTTAATCTAACTACTATGCTCTTAATTGATGCCTTATTTCTACACTTACTTTTCTAATCTTAATTGACAAAATGGCCTGCATTTGTCCTATACAAACTGATATTTAAAAATAAGCACAATTTTATAATTGCTGTATTGAATCAATTAATATGTAAATTTCCTCATGACATTTTTTTGTGAAATAAATCTTAAGGTTTAAAACAAAGAAAAAAGGAAAGAATTATTGTTATAAAAACTAGTTTACTTGTATATAACAAAATTAAAGAAAATATTTTAATATTTAAAAAAACCTCTCACAATATTTAAGATAATTAAGACAATCAGTATGAAAATTGATTGACTGTATTCTAGAAACATTCCGCTATATCTGGACGTTATCTTCTGCATTGCTAGACTCAGATTAGCCTTCTCTCTCTCTTTCTGTCTTTCTTCCCCCTCTCAAGCCTACAGTAAAGAAAAACAGACCAGTGAAGAAAGACAACTTTTCTTCTAGTATGCACAGTTTAAGCATAGAGATTTATAAAAATAAAAGAGTATTGTTTGTTCCTTGAAATGGGCACTTTTCACAGACCAGTCTGTGTTGGGATTATAGGTAGATTATTGTTTCTAACTGTAAATAATTATTAGCCAAATATGAGCCATAGACAATTTGCACTGGTATAGATGCTTACATTTTGATACAAATGTGAAATTATTTTATATGTCTTCTTGAAATAATTTGTATATTAATATAAATTCAAATTTCAATTTATTTTATAGGTATAAGGTAATTTATATATTGATACAAAATTGAACCTAAAAATGCCATATATTGTACATGCTTCTACCTCTGTTTAAAATATTTTGCACTTGAATGCACATTAAACATATCATTGTTATTTGAAATATGCAATTTCTACCTCTGTTTAATTATACTAGTCATAATATATATGTATATGCACATATATTCTATTTCTGTTTAAAATGTTTTCTATACCACTGTTTAGATATTTTATATAATGATATGTGTTTAAGATACTGTTGTCTTTTTGCACTATAAATTTGTTTACTGTTTATATGATTGTCATTATTTAAAAACTGTATACCCATTTATATATTGCTTGTTTGTACATTATAAACTTTAGTGTTTAAAGTAATAAAAATTACAGATCACAGTTACTTAGGGTGCCATGTAATAATCATGTTGTTTAGGCTTCTTAGTTATATAATAAAATATGGGAGATAGACAAGAGTTTTCAGCCACTTCATAGTCCTAGAGAATATGGCATTTAATGTTGTGTTATTCAAAATTCGACCATGAGAGACATGATAACTCCTAATATCACCATTTCTTTCCTAAGATGGTGTTGGACAACAAATACTTTTCACAAAAAGTTTGTCTTCCTTGGCGGACAATAGCCTATTGGGCAAAGAACTGCCCTTGCCTTGATTGCTGACAGTAAGTACACTGTCCAATCTGGACAAGTATTATGAAGGATAGAAACTACTGAAACCTGACAAAACAGGATAGGATGATTTCTCAAAATACCCTACTCCTACAGAGGTCTGTCAGATATCCTAGGTCTATAGCCAAAACAAGCAAACAAATAAATAATCAAATAAAAATAGATGCTCCAACTTTTCAAAAAAGCGCTAACTGTCCAGGCAACGGATTGTTGCTGTCCTTTCCCAATTTTTGGAAGCTACTCTCTTGTGCTTCTAGCTTATACATGTAATGTATTTTTCTTCTCGGATCTTTGATGAGGTTAAAGACTAGATAATTAAGGTTACTAACATCTCATGTCTTAGCTAAGAACATTCAGGTAATAACTTCATATTATTCAAGATAAACAGCTTTAAAGTAATCTCTGTGCATTTCCATTTACCAATATTCTAGACATTTAAGATATATCTTATGTTTATTATTTGTTGGTTTATTATTTGACCTTGTTTATGTTATTGCCTTTACCTCTCTTAGACATTACCTTATAATATTTTCCATTACATATAGTTTTATACTTAGGTTTAAAAGTTTCTTAGTTAGACAAAAGGGGGAGAGGAGGTGGGATTCACACATTATTGAGGGAGACCTGGAAACATAGCTTTGGGATCTTGAAGACTCTGGATAGGGCATGGCCAGCTCATCCATTTGAAGACCCAATGAGGGTGTATGGCCACAATTATGGCGTCATTAGTTGTAGAGCCCAACTCTGCAGTCAGGACTTGTCTACAGCTGTTTAGCCCCTTAAAAATGACTTAGACACTTATATTAATCATATGTTGCTTGACCTAGGACTCAGGAATATTGTTAGTTAGCTTTTATATTTTAATTTAACTTATTAATATATTTTGTCATATGGTTTGTGGATTATTTTACATATATATGTATATATATATATATAATCTGAGTTTTTTTGAGGTGCAGCTAAATCTCGTTTTTTACTCTACCTTTCTTTCTCTTTATCTATGCTCAGATTTCCCACTTGCTTCTAAAATGCTCTGCCATAGGCTCAAACTGAATCTTTATTAGTGATATTTATAACATATAGAAAGACATCTCACATCACCAATTCCCTGGTTATTAGTTTGGATTACATATTTTATTTCAGATGCAAGAGAAATAAAAAGTAGCAAGATAAAGTGTTCTCTCCCTCTGCTATTCCCTAATGTTCTTCAGACCCTCACTTTATGACTGAAGATGTGTTCTGAATTTAAAATGACTGATTTTGCAGAGCTACTTTGGATAAACATTTGAAAACCAAAAGCAACATGAAGTACAAATTTTAGAGGGCTGAAAATTTTAGAAAAATGGATTATTCAACTATACTTTTATCTTTTTCCCTTTTCAGCCATTTTCTTTCTATGGATGGTTTAGCTAGAAATAACAATGCCAAAATTATACAAAAGACATTTATGTAAAAGAATTTAAAAATTTAATCTGCAGAAACTACTTACTTGCAAAAAGTCTAATGTGTTTCCAGAAGACAATATAGATTGAAGATAATTCTCCTTGGTTAAATTAAATAAAACCAAAAGACTGTGAAAATACTTTGAATGTCTACAAATAATGAGATGCAGTGAATATATCTACTTCCTGTTATTGTTAATGATGGAATCATGGTAATGTTATAAGATAGAAGTCTCCAAACAAGATTGTAGAAGTGGAAAAGAATGAATGAGTTAGGCTGGGTTGTTTAGATACCTTGGAATAAGTTTTCAGGGATTCCTAGTTTGTTTCAAGGCACCATAGGATCTCGTCTAAAGGCGTGATTTTTTTGATTTCTCTAAATAGTGTTATAAGTAAAGACTCTTTTCTGAGTCTTTTGCATTTATGACCACTCTCTTTATTTGATTCAGTTTTTAAGATGCAAGGATTATATAGAGAGAACGATCTCTGCCTTCTGTTACCCTTTAAGTATAGCTTAATTCATATAGATGTAAATTTCTTAAGACAACATTGGGATATATCCAAGTGTCTATCAAATAGAACTTAAGACCTGTCAAATATAGTTGATAGGATGTCTTCTCTGCATTAGAAAATAAATACAAAACAGTGTCCAGTTAGTGACTTTTCTTGTTCTTAATAACATGAAACCAGAAGGAAGGGGCATGGTTTTAACCCAGAAAGTATTTTTTAATGGCAGGTATAAGAAAATAAAATGTCCATGGGACTATTTGTTAATATTTCCAGACATGGGACTGTCCATTTCTGAATTTCTCTCTTTCCTCCTCTCTCATTTCTTTAGACTGTCTATCATTTAATATCTAGAAATTTTTGCTATGGCTCCCTGTAGGTCATTCCTTAATTCTAATTCTGCAGGAAAAGTGAGAAACTCTGTCACAGACTAAAAGACTATTTCTATCTATTTGGATTCTCCTTAAAGTCCTCCTGGCAAAACATGCACATGGTCCCTGTGAAGATGGAGAGTGGCCATTAACCAAAAGTAACTACATAAGACAACAATTTTATAAACACTATACATTGAAAATGAAATCTAGAATTTAAATTTCTACATATTTTTCAGAAAAATAAAATCCCAATTGTCTCTTTGGGCAACCCTCCTACCAAAGAAAGTTGAGCTCACTTCAGGCACATTCCATCTGATGAGCCTGCACTTCCTGCATCTCAATACCATTGTCTTTACAGTACTAAATTTTAACTGTTCTTCAAGGTCTGCTTTCTTTGTAGTTCCCTAAGCATGAATAAAAGGTTCTCTGTATGCTTTGATTATCTATTTGTACACAGCCCATTTTCATTAACTAAAAATTGGAGGGCATAACCAACTTACTAAAAGATTAATGATCTAACGAAGTTATCAAAGCTTTTGTTTGCTTCCTTTTCTCATTTATTATTAATAGAATATTCACAAACCATATCTCTTAATCATTGACTGGAATTCTTAATTTAAAAATTTCTTCAGCTGTTGTTATCTAATTAAAAAAAATTAACAGCAACTATTGTTTTATCCTAGGGAGCTTTTAACACACACACACACACACACACTACAAGAATCTCATTTGGCAGATTTATATGTTTTCATTTTATATAAAATTGAAGTTAGATCTTCAGACTCTTTGTACATCCATAATTTTTGTACTTTTTGACGATGAATATGTAAATTCCCTCAGGCTTGACAAAATGATATCTTCATTACTATAGGCACCTGACTTCTCTTAAAAGCTTTGCAATTCTAATGCATAGGTTTTTTTTTTTTTAATTGTAATGCTAGTTCTATATACCAAGAATTTTCTTTTCCAAGAATATTATCTGATAGCCCTGTCTTTGAACACTGATCTGATTAGACTGTATTGAAACTCAGGCTATAGAATGAATTTATTATATAATTCTATAAGAAGATTTGAGAATAAAATCTTAATTCTTTCCAGAACAAAAACCAGAAAGCTACTCTGAAGTTCAACAAGTAGAAGGGTTAGGCAAAAGCTCTCCTGGACCCATAGTACCTCTATGGGTGCCTTCTTTGCACTCAGCAGAAGTAGACATATTGCTTACTGTTTGCAGGCATGATGAATGTATCCTGTGAACATCTTGTATTCTCAGGAGAATTCTTGATATACATGACATTGTTAATAATAATAATGGATTTAAGAAACAAATGAATCCCCTGCCTCTTCCATATGAGAACAAAGCAGCCCTAATTATCTAGCGCTAGGAAGTCCTTGCCAGTGTAGATTTATGTTCCCTTCCAAACTAGAATATAGCATCACAATTGATTTTCTTTTTCCAATTCTAATTTTCCAGACTTATTAAAATGACTCTAAACCAAACTGCTTTGAAAGAAATAATATTGGCTTTCTCCCATTATTTCTTCTTTTCCCCTTCGTCCCCTTTCTACTAAATCAAATTAATCTATTTTAAAAATAGAAACGATAAGTGATTATATAATTTTCCAAGGGAGGAGGAAAGCCTTGGGACACAGACACAGTGACATGTTAACATATCGGCATATTTCTACACTTTACATGGAGATTTGAGTGTTCTGTGGTGCAGTTCTGTGGGTATCAGAGAAATGCAAGTCAGGAGGTTCCTCCAAGTTCATAGGCACCCACTGTTATAAAGCATCCCCTGAAAAATATGTCTTTAGAAGCCCAGGGAATATGCCAACATGCTGCTCTGAGCTCATAATATTCACTGCCTGGAGGTGAGTTAATCTTGGCATGGGAGGAAGAAAGAACTTGTACCAGTCAGTCTTATTATGCTACTATTATAGTCTTTCAAAAAACTCTTTTAATCCTTAACCTTCACACATACACTCTGACACACACACACTCACTCACTCACACACACACACACACACACACACACACACACACACACACACATGCACACAAACACCCCTCAAGGCTAACAGCCATAGAATCATATCAGGTAAACACTGTTTCACTAGGACAGGCAGAGTTTCATCTGACTGTACTCCTGAGGACAGCCTTCATAACTACCTCCAGCCTGATAAATCAGAATTCAGATTTTTGTCAAAGTAATGTAAGCTGAGGATGCTATTCTGTGTGAAGCGAGTTATTTTAAGAAGCAACCAGAATTTGCATTTCCAAACTATTAGAAGACAAAATGAAGGGAAAAAAATTTAAATGCATGTACATTTATACATGTTTTAAAATCTAATTTGGGGTCACAGCTGTAATTGCAAAAGCTTTGGATTGTGTGTCATGCTGGAATAATGTCATGTTAGGGAATGTAAAGCATTCAACATTGCTTTATGCCTCACTGCTTCCTAAGTGTGATGCTATTTCAATACAACACCTACCACTTTTAGGTCTTTATGCTTAAGTATGTCTTGCTGGATGAAATCAAGCTACAAATTGGATGAAATTTGTTCCTCCTAGTTGATTCTTCTCCTACAAACTCCAAACACAACTGCTTCTAAGGTCCAATTCTAGGAATAAAGAACTCAAATTATCATGATTTATTGAGAAATAAATAGAAACAAATCTTGATTCAGAGATAAAAGGAAGATTTTTAACCACAAAAAAATTAACTCTTTTTAAAAAAATAAGATTTAGAAATATTTCAAAGATGGAGCAATTGACACTACAGAAAGCATAAACCATCAGAACTAAGACACTGTGTACTGCTGCTTAGACAAAAACGTGTTCCTCACGTGAACTTACTGAAAAAGTGCTCCTGGTACCTCTCCTTTTATCCTCAAATCTCAGTTCTTACTACTGGAATTTCAATTTGTGGTTGTAACATTTACCCCTTTCTCAGTATTTGAGGCAAAGTGTACTTCCCCCTGGCAGCTACATGTACATTTGGAAAGATGACTACATTCATAAACTCTGACCATTGTCTCTTAGGGGATTTATGCTTCCCTGAGTTGTACAAAGGTGGTGAGATGGATTACAGATTTACAGTGCTGCAGAAACAGTTAAAATTGAACCCATCCAGAAATGAATCAGAGCATCAAAGACAATTATTACCGCTGTTTCTGAAGATGTTTAAATTAATTTTCAAAAATATATTCATTGTGAAGACAAAAATCTGAAAACAGTGGTATTTTGCCTGGCAGTATAATTGGTGAGGCAACTCTAATAAAATGCACTTTGTAAAGCAAAAGTCCTTGTTCCACAAAGGTAATTCAATTAACCTAAGTGAATGATGGATTTTTGAAGAAAAAATAGTAACTTGTAACTAGTACTGGTCCTGGATAGATACTGTAGGAACTTATACAAATTTACTGTTGACCGATGTCATCATAAATAAGTTTTCTAATAACTATATCAAAAGAAAATATACTAAAAATAAAATTTCAAAGATATGTTTGGTTTTGTTTTAAATGAAAGAGAAGATATTTTAATAATATAGTTGGCAAAAATAATTCTGGTAAATGAGAACAGTACTATGCAGATATTGCCCAGTCTATATCAGAGACTGTGATTCTCTGATCCACTTATTCATTATCTTAAGAAAATAAAATGATTCAGGTTCAGTGATTTGTGGATGCTTAAAATGAATTAACCTGGTCTCAAAGAATAAGAATTGTCATCAATATTGAATAAAAAAAGTTCATTACTGTCATCATCACCATTTCTTGCCACTGCAAAAGTAAAGATTGAAGGAATAATACAAGCACAAATGTTGCATGAGGCTGGACATAAGCAGTATAAGACACAATTCTCTCTGAGCCACATCCAGGAACAGCAACCCATGTTAATACTTGCCATTATGTAACAACCTCCAACAGGTCTGGTTATGTGGCTCTGAATCTACTTACACACATTACTTAGCTTCCCTTTTCATCTTTCCCTTCCTTTCTACCTATTTGACACTGTTACTCAAAAAATCATATGAGCATTTGTTCTCAGTAATCTATCTAGTGGCTAGGTCTGGTCTATCACTGCTCCTGAGCCTTTATGACACACCCAGAAACTTCTACAACAAGCAGAACAATGAAAGTGATTGGTTCACTCTGCTTCTTAGAGGAAAAATATCCCACAAAGACCTGGGAAAAATGTAAATGTGAGAGATTATTTATTTCAGTGTGTGTGTGTGTGTGTGTGTGTGTGTGTGTGATAGAGAGAGACAAAGACAGAGACAGAGAAAGAGAGAGAGTAAGAATTTATATGGCAAAAATTATCCCTGTCTGCCTATAGGATCCTCCTTCCTTATGGGATTTATATTTGTGAACTTAATTTATTTGCTAAACGTTATTGTTATTCCTCTGGTCATATGCACATTTGTAAATATGTACAGATACATTATTTTTAGTCCTCTAGTTATACTCAGCATATTCATGATAAGCTGCAAATGTGTGCAAATAATTGAAAAGTTGAGTCTCCTGATGTCCATGGTCTACAGATGTCGAACAAGGCTATACTTTTCCTTCTTATATGAGCTATAATATCACAAGTGTGTGTCCCTTTAGTTCTCCTCTTCCTTCCTAGTTTGCATAAGGGTTCACTATATATCCCTGTCTGGCCTGTAACTCACAGTATAGATGGGACTGGACCAAATCCCCTGGAAATACCCCTCTGTACTCCCATTGCTGGCTCTGGAGTTCTACAGCAATGCACGAGGCTCCTTCTTTTAGCTTTTCACAACACATTTTCTATGTCCTTGCTTCTTGTTGATTTTCCTGTATAAAATTGTTTAAAGTGTAGTGCTGAAGCATTGTCTGCTGTTCTTCAGAACAATAAGAAAGCAGACAGCCCTTCATGGAGATAAGCTCTGACCAGGTGGTATATAGTGCTATTGGCAGGAGAGCAATGATAGTAAATACCAATGTACACAACATGGTGTCTTTCAGCAGAAACACTTATAAAATAAGGTTCTGTATTGATCATTTAATGAAAATGTGACCACAGGCTTTTGAGAACTCAGCCTTGTATTCTTCCTGGAGCAATGACCCACATTCTCTTAATCAGTGTTTGGTGACTGAATAGGGAGTATGCCAAGATCTGATGTATCTTTGTCTGTGTCTTGTCTTCTTGTTATTAATTTATTGATGCAACACAGAACATATTACAGGGAGAAAAAAACTGCAAGCAGTAAATAACTCATAATTTACTTTGTTAAAGCATAATATAAATATCAATAAATGGCAAAATCCTACTTTAACTATCATAACAATTAATTATAATTTCTCAACCTAGTATAAAAAATATAAAACTCAAATTATGATTATTTAAAAATTGGGAAACTAATGATCTTATATTTTTAAAATGCTGGTTTAACTATCCTGGATTTAAAGAAAATTATACAGGAAAGAGAAATATAGTTAATACATATATAATTATATATAGTTACTAATAACAAGGACATGCCTAATTTTGTGACATATAACCCAAGTAAAATAAGTTTAGATTTAAAATTATGCTTTTAAAATTATACATTTAAAATTGAATTAGAATAGTAATTAATAAATTTATCAAGAAATATATGAACCTGGATTTGTAAATATGGTCTCAATATGTGGTGATATGTTATATATTTAATAAAACAAGTCTGAAATATCAGAGAAGAGATCTACCAACAGTCAATTCAGGAGGATCAGAGAGTGGTAAATCACACCTTTAATCCCAGCAGGAGAAAGACCAAGTGTGGTGACCTATGCCTTAAATTCCATAACTCCAGAGACAGAGGTCTTTCTGTGTTCTGTGAGTTCAAGACTAACTACCAAATAGTAGTAGTCCATGCCTTTAATCTTACCCTGGATGTTAAGATTAACCTGGATGTTAACAACTGAGTGAAGAAGGTATTTAACTCAGTGTAAGAAGACAGACTAGGTGTTAGTAGCAACAAGGAGCAAGGCTGAGGAAGCTGGATGACAGCTGGGTGAGATTTGACTGTGGTGTTTCTCTCTTTGATATTTCAGCCTTTCCCTGATATCTGGCTCTGAGTTTCTTTTAATACAACCAGAATTTGTGCACCACTTGGCATCCAACTTTGGGGCACAAATCCTCCCCCCCAAAAAAAGTTGCTTGCTGGCCATAGCAACACATGGTCAGTGGAGTAATTACCAGATAGCTAGATAATTTCTGTTCTAAGTTAGCCTCCAGTCTTAGGCAGACCAGCCACATATATTTCCATTTCACTTTCAACTGTGCAAGTTTTTAGAGGGTGGCCTCTATCTTTTGGTGGTTGTGGATTTTTTTCCTATCTTTTTGAACCTCTCCTTAGGCTGCTATCACACTAGATAGCTGCCCCTCTTCATTGTCATTTGAATTATCACTGACAACTAGGTTGGTGAGTAAATCTGATTTTTTTAAAAGGGGGAATTCATTCTATAAAAAAATGAAGGGTGTTTGGTCTTTCTGTGATCTTACTCTAAATAATTTGATATTGGAACCAGTAAAGGAAAAGATTAGTAAAGTAGATGGGACTATCATAATGTTTAACATACTGTTTATTATGAGTATTTTTTATTTCTGTTTTATCATTTAAAAAGTCAATGTTAATGCCAAGAAAAAAGCCTAAAAAAACCTGTTAAGAGAAAACACAAAGATATTTGAACCAAAACAGAGGAATATAAAGAACCAATCTCAGCAATACCTTTGAAGATTATACAAAAACAGCCTAAGGTTATCAAACAGCCAACATTAATTTTTCCAATAACTTTTAAAAATGCAAAATGATTTAAAAATTGTACAGAAGTTAGCAGGGCTCTAGTAAAACTGTTATAATTAAGAAGAGTCAAGAAAACAATTGTGACATATGGTATTACACTCACCCATACAACTGATAAACAGTTGGTCATCATGTAACCAGGACCACCCCCTAAGGACTGGTTAGATATTGTCACTGGTGTTTTCAATGCTGGTCCACTTTTATAATTGAAAACAAAGTAGAAGAAGAAGAAGAAGAACCCTAAAACAATAGAACAAAGAAACAGAGCCAGAGGCATAACCAACTTTCGGGAAAGGGGATTCTGCTGGTATTGAAAGGCAACCCATATACAATGAGCATACCCTAGATTTATGTCACATGGCAGCATTAAATGAATGGGATCAGACTGAAGAAGTAGGAAAAAAAACCTGAATTCTTCACAAAAGTAATTCAAAGCCCAAAAGATTTTTTTTACAGAATTTTTGCTGAGATTTACCGCAGTGGTAAACAGAATGGTACCTGATTCAGAAGCTAGGCAAATAATAATTGAATCACTGGCTTTTGAGAATGCTAATACACAATGTTAAAGAAAGAATTAGACCATTAATAGCAAAGTCAGCACCATTGGAAGATTGTATTCATGAGACAATTAATTTAGAGCCTTACAAATGTGATGATAACTGGGTAGGAGAGGCTATTTCTGGAGGTATAAGTAAAAGTCAAAATATTAAATGTTACAATTGTGGAAAGCAAGAACACATAAAAGTGACTGTAAACAAGGCTTCTCCAGAAACAGTGCCTTTGTTAGGAATAATCTCAAGAGAATCCCCTCCCTTTTGGAGTATGCAGGTATGGAAAAGGGAGACACTGGACTAATGAATGCAGGTCCAGAAGGGACAGACATAGTAACTTTCTGCCTTTGAAAAATGCCTAAGGGGGCTTTCAAAAGCCACCATATCCAATCCAATTCAATCTTACTTTGCCTTTGTGAAAGAAACACCTTCCCAGAAGAATTAAAGAAATTAAAACCTAATTTAAAAAGACATACTACACTGAATAATAGAAACATCTATAGGAAAGGAAAAATAACTCGTGAAAAATTATAAAGCAAACATATTGACAGGCTTCTATTAATGAACAAAGACCAAAATAAAAATTGCAAATAAATGGTGCTATTTTTATTGGACACTGGTATGGATGTATCAATAATTTCATCAGAGTGATGGCATCCAATTTGTCCTCTTCAAGAGATAAATGTTCAGTTTTGGGAATTGGGTCACTATCCCATTTAAAACACAGTATAAAATGGCTTGAGTGTATAGAGAGGAATATTAAAGCCATATGTGGCTAACTTTGCTATAAATTTATGGGGATGAGATTTACTACAATTGAACACATAGATTAACATTCCTCAAAACATAGGAATAACCCATAAACTTACACATGTTTCCAGAAAAAAACATTAGAAGGTATTTTGAGAAACAGTCACAGATCATTCAGATTGTATAGAAACAAGGTACAAGAGCTGCTGATTTTTCAAAAACATCTACAGCACTACCTTTAAAATGACTAACAGATAAGCCTATATGGGTTTATCAACTGCTTTTAACAAAAGAGAAATTGTAGGCCTTAGAGCAGCTCATACAGGAGCAGTTAAATGCTCAATATATTGAAGAGTCAACTAGTCCTTGAAATTCTCCTGTATTTGTTATTTAAAAAAAAATTGGAAAGTGGAGAATGGTAACAGGCTTAAGGGTGATAAACAAGGTGATCCAGCCAATGGGCTCTCTACAGTATGCAATTGCTTTGCCTTCTCTGTTACCTAAAGAACGGCTTATTATAGTTAATGATTTAAAAGACTGTTTCTTTACAATAGCTTTATAAGAACAAGACTAAAAAACTTCACCTTTACAGTGCCCACTTATAATAATTTTTAGCTTGAAAAAGATAACAGTAAAGAGTTCTACCTCAAGGAATGCTGAATAGCCCCACTTTGTACAAAACCCAGTAGAACAAATACATAACAAATTTCTACAATCTTTATATGCAATCAGAATTTATGCAAAATCAATATATAAAAAATTAATTTTTTGAATAAGACACACTGACATTATAAAAGATCTATTATCCCAAATAAATATATAAATTTAACACAGTTCAACTTTTATTTATAAATGGATATTTTAATAAGTATAATTAAAATATTTTTAGATAATAAAAGCATGCAAGTGTCATTAAGTCATTTAAAAAGAATAATGAATAAGATTTTACCAGCAAGATTGGAAGACAAGCTCCACAATCATCACAGTAAAAGTTAGATATCAGCAAGATAACCAACAAGTGAATCCGTGAATCAAAAGAGAGCACCCATAAACAAACAAAACACACATGAGGACTCAATATATGATTTAATTCAACACAAAGGGGATAATGTGATATCAATCTCTGGGTGGGGGTGGAACAAAATGCAACCTACTGTCCAACCTGTATTTAAAGTTGCACTCAAAGTTAGTAGAAAATGTGTAGAAAAAAAATGGGTCAGCTACCTTCGGATCCCACTCCAACTATAGGAACACATGACTCACTCTTGAGGGAGGGGGGGACAAAACTGAATTTCCCAGGAGTGGAGACTGAACTAAGCATTATTGGAACAGTGGGAACATCAGACTGTCTGCTGCCTGCCCAGGGAGTGGATGGGGAGTTGTGGAGAAGAAAAAATGACCTGATGTGGCAGGAGGGGGAAGGGACATTGAATAAGGATATACAGGGAAAGAAAAAAAAATCCAGAGGGAAAGCTGAATATAAAGTAAATAAATGTGTAGCAATCTTATTTGCATTATCACCCTTGATAAGTCATGTTTATGATTTTTATCTTCTTTATAGTTATTGTTAACTTTTCAGCATTTTAAATTCATTTTACTGTTTTTCTTGATAAATACAAAATAAATAAAGAAGAAGGAAAAAAAATGGGTCAGCTATTAAAGAATTTGCTGATCTTTCAGAGAACCGAATGTCATTCTCAATACTCAGAACAGGTAATTTCCACTCTTGTAACCCCAGCAATAAGAGCTCTGATACTCTCTTGTGGACTCTAAAGATACCTACTACATGTGTTCATAAAAAGCCCTACCCATGTGTGACATGTATGCAAGCACATACACACAAACATACACACGCACACAAACACACAATTAAAAATAAAATTAACATTTACAAAACATTTGTAAAACACGGAACTGGTACTTTAATAAATGATGTAAAGCATTCCATAATTTTTGAAACAAATTCTGTCAAAAGAATTATAAATGAATAAATAAGTAGATAAAAAATATTAAGTAGGGATATTTGCAATTGTGAAAACAGAGACTATATATAAAAAAGTATAAAAGCTCATGTGTTTGTATGTATGCATGTGGGTGTGTATAGTTATTTATGTTGGATACACAATAATTTTTATTTCTCAATTTTAGTTCAATAAAATGTGAAAATTTAAAAAGCAAAAACAATGAAAATAAACTTTATTAAAAAATTAAAGAAAGAATTAACAAACAGTAATATGCTCAAAAACAATTTAAACTTAAAACAAAATGACAACTCACTTTTTAAGAAAGGAAATGTTAGAAACTTGAAGTCACAAAATATTAGTGAAAGTGTGGTCCTATGCATGCAAATGAAAGCTATTGTTAATCTCATGAAAAATAGGACATTATTTAGTTAAGTTTAGTTTATTTACATGCAATTACCCAGCAATTCCAAAATTATTTTTCTCATATAAATATTTATTATTTGATGGTTTTACATCATGTACTTCATTAAACTCAGGACACTGTCAATAGGACAAAATGACAGCCTACAGAATGGGAAAAGATTTCATCAACCCTACAAGTGATTGAGGATTGATCTCTAAGATATATAAAACTCAAAAATCTAGAGCCCAAAGCCTTGAGTAACCCAATCAAAGAATGGGGTTCAGAACTAAAAAGGGAATTCTCAGCAATTACAAATGGCAATTCCAAAATTATTAAAGGACATCTTGACATTAGCTACTTTATAACTTTAGAGGCAGTCAGCATATCTTTCATTGTAGGGAATTATAATTAGGTAAACAAACACACAAAGTTCTATATAGCATTTAAGAACAACAGATTAAATATGCCCATTACTACAAAGACCTTAGAAATAGAACCTAAGAAGAAAACACACACACACACACAAAATCATTCACAAAATTGAAAATAAATGTAATCAATTTGACACCACTGATTTACATTCATCAGATAAATAGGATTGACTTGACTCTAAACAATTGGCCAGTATTCAAAGAAGTATTTTTAGAACTTGCCCCAGAAACCATGGAATCAATCCTGACCTCCATGCCCAAAGACACAATGTCTTTGTGTACCAAATAAATTTTTATGGAAATAATATCTTATTTAATAAAACTACTTGTTATGATTTTTACAGAACCTTTCTGATAGCAATGTTCATTACAGATTTGAAATTGGATGAGTGGAGTTCATCTTGTACAGTTTGGTGTAACAGGACTGTAAAAACCTAATACAGAGAACAAAAACATACATGACAACATTTTACCAGAAAACAGGGAGAGCCTGCAGATCTCTATTAATTACATTAAAAATTACCATATCAAAGAGAAAAAAGAAGTCATTACAGATTACTTTCAAGGTAAATAATAGAGACTTCTAACCAAATGGGGAATGTTCACTACAGAGAAATGTTCACAATGCACATTGTTACAGAATAAGATTTTTTTTTCATCTTTGGTTGTTGTCTATTTCATAATATTTGTCAGGGAAAGTTTTGTCATTGTTTTGCTTTTTGTTTCTTGTTTTTTATTTTTTATTATTTATAAAGTCTCATTTTATTGGCACATTTTAGAGCATGATGTAGACATCATTCACCAATGTAGAAAAAGAGCCATCTTGAAAGGGAGTGTAAAGGGAATGGCCCGTAATGGTCCCTGTCCCATTTAAGTATTACAAATCTAAAGACTTAAAACTGAAAGAGAATCTGTTGAACGTTTTGTTTTCTTTGTCTCAATTTTGAATCAAGCAATGACTCTAGTGACTAAGTAAGTAATTGAATTAAAAAGAAAAACGCAAACATCTAGAAAAAGACTCAAGGGCTCTAACTGTCTGTGGACTACTAAGAATATTGGTGTGTCTTCCTCATTCATCAATCTGACTGAATTTAGTAGGAGGCACTTTGATGGCTCCAGGTATTTACTTGTACATGAGTCTATTTTCATACCTATGATTAGCAGGTTTCCACAGCCATGATTATGTACCACAGGCATCTGTTTTTCTCCATTTGGTTGAGAAAAACAACCCCAAAGTGTAAAATATGCAGGGGTGGAAACTCCCTATATCAACCTTATGATTAAAAACTCTGTAACAAAGTTGTTCATGATCCTCATAGCATAAATGCCCTGAGTACCAACATCAATGACGTTATTAGGGTGTGTCCTGCCTTGATGAAATGTCAGGACACAGGGCCTGAAATACTAACTTAAATTGAGGAAAATAAAAGAATATTCTGTGTTTTCTCTCTTTTAATGTCCTTCTATATTTTCTCTTCAGTGATTAAACTTAAAAAATATCTTATTGTATTAATGTTTGTAGTAGCATTTTTAACAAAAACTTCAATATCATTTTTTTGTTTTATCTAACATTTATTAAAATTTACAAATGTTTATGATCAATGGAAAGCCTGAGGTATGGAATATATTTTGAAGTACAAGGTATGTATCCCCAAATACATATTTTTATTATGAACAAAGTCATATATTTTTATCTATGTATACCCTTGTTCAAGCTCCCTTCCCCTTCCACATTGGGACCTTGGGAACCTCTGCCCTTGCTGGGGAGGAGATAAAGTGATGTGGAGAAGAGAGAGTGACTGCTATCATTTTAATTGAAAATTTATAAAGTATGTCCTGATTACTAATCCCCTCCTCTATCTCTTTCCACCCATCCAGCCCCATATTCTGTCTTTAGAAAATAAGGAGGAAAATAAATAAATAAAACAAAAATAAAGGCAACAATAAAAAGAAAAAAACAACATAACTCAAGAAACTCATATATACAAACAGAACCAATAAAATCATAAAAATTATTGAATACAGTGATATGCAAACATATGTCTAGTAAGATTAAAAAAAAATCTCAAACAAACCATATAAGACAAAAAACCCTACAAAAATATGACAGAGTTCACTTTGTCCTGGTCATCTACTACTGGATATGGGGGTTACCCTTAGGTGTGGTTTACATGCTCACTAACACTCCATTGAATAAAACTAACTTTTTATTTGCCAGTAGTTATCAATTGGAGATAGCTTCTCAGTTATAGATGGAGTTCATGTCCTCTTGTCAGCACTGGGAGCATATCTGGTGTGATTCTGTACATGACTTGTGTGTGCTGCCACAGTGTCTGTGAGTTCATAGGTATGTCAGTTCTGTTGTGTCTAAAACGCATGGCTTCCTTAGAGGGACCCATTGCTATAGGATCCCTCTTAGACATTTTTCGGTTTCTTTTTCCATATACCTCCTTAAACCCTGAGAGGTGAGATTTGATTAGGACATCCCATTTAGGACAGAGTGAGTGCTCCAAAGTCTTTCACCCCCTGTCCATTAGCTCGAATCCCAAATTGATCTTAACAAAAACCTGGAGTCAAATATCAAGTTAAATGCTGAAAGATCAGAGAACCTGGAACCCTCAGGTGGAAAAAACTGAACTCCTGTCTCTTCCTGCCTTATATCCCTTTCTTTTTCTACCAATATTACTTCTTATCTCAGCCTTCCTAGTGCTGAGATTACAAGTATGTGCCACCACTGCCTGGAATCTATGGCTAACTTATGCCTGGCTTTGGTGTCTGATCTTCAGGCAATCTTTGTTTGATAAAGCACATATAAATATAACCACAGGCCTCTACATTTGTTCCCATCTACAAGAAGAATCTTCTCTGTTGACAGCTGGGTAATGCATTCATTGATTTATGGGTGTTATAATGGACACTCTAGAAAGTGCCACAAATATTAATATGACAATTTAGTAAAAATATAACTCAAGACTAGAAACACACAGTAGAGTTGTATATGAATATGCCTCATGTCTGGTGTAGAACAGTATTTACTATTACTATGTTAAGGCTCCACTCTATATCTTCTAAACCTATAGCTTGTGTCTTACTGAGATGATCACTGAGTTTTTTTTTTTAAAAAAATATGAACAGGAAAAAATAATGACACCAGTAAACAGATTTGTGATAACATCTGAATACATTACTGATGTTATTACTTTGAATTGTTTTAGAAAAAGGCCAAAACAGATGGCTAGGGGGTCAGCAAACAACATAATTCTCATCAAATGTTACTACTTGTCATAATTAAAAAATTCTATTGAAATACAGCCATGATTACTCATTTACACATTGTTGATGGTTG
This sequence comes from Sigmodon hispidus, assembly GCA_004025045.1. Lineage (NCBI taxonomy): Eukaryota > Metazoa > Chordata > Mammalia > Rodentia > Cricetidae > Sigmodon > Sigmodon hispidus. The sequence continues at coordinate 33,220 of PVIH01018660.1, forward strand.
CTTTGGTGCTACAAATTGATAGAGTAGTTGAATTGGAAAGTTTAATGGCCCAAAACACTGACAGAATTCAATATGTCACTCTTTTCGAGGGGCTTTGCTGACTCCTGTTTTCCTTGGATCTCCTGAAGACTGGTGAAGCTGAATTTAAGATCCTTAGGGAATCATTAGGTATTGACTATTCAAAAATATTGGTAAATTAAAGGTATAATACTTGGACATAAAAGAAAAATGTTACAGATTTGATGAGAATTTAAGAAGAAAAACTTTAGTGAGGGCTTAGAAATGCTTTCACTAGACATGTGTTGCCAAAGCATAATGACAAACATGAGAAGACATGATATTTTTATCCTAAAGTTTGGAGTACAATTCACATAATCATGAGTAGAAAACCGTAAGTGTCATCCCTTGTACTAATGAATGAAATGAAAGCATTCATCTTATGATGTACATTTTCTATCTTTCTCCTTAATTAATCTTTTCTTTGAGCTAAAGTGTTAGTAACCTTCTTCCTTTGAGAAATTATATATGTTCAATACTAACTTAGGCTTCTGGGAAGGTTGATAATCCCTGCATCTCTTCCACAGCACCACCCAGAGAAACTGGAGTAGCTCTTACTTCTGTGTACACAGTTTTCTGGGTGTACCTAGAGCCCCATTGTGTGAGCCACAGAACATTCACAACTTATCTTCAGTATATATCGTATTGTGAAGAGATGAAGAGAAAGAGGAGAAAGGAAAAAAGAGTGAAGGAAAGAAGAGGGGAAGGAGGAAGAGAGAATGAGCAAGTGAGATTTATAATATTAATTGAACTTTCAACTGATTCTGAGATTTAAAAAAAACAAAATAAAACAAACAAACAAACAAAAAACAGTAGCTCCTGATCAGAAAATGTTGGGAGTTCACATATAAAATCAGCATGTTACACTAGATAGTTATCAAAAACAAAACATTGGTTTAAAATTGATTTTCCCTTGAATTGAGAAAATGGACAAGTTTCTAAATATATCCTGTTTGTAATTGTGAAGATGTATATGAATACACATGAACATGTGCATCCACATGTGTGCATGTGTAGGGAGCAGACATGAAGAAAAAGAATACCTGTGAGGTGTGGTAAAAATAAATATGCATGTGACCAGTGAGATGGCTCAGTAAGTGATGACCTAAGTTCAGTCCCTAAGTAAAAGATACTCTGACCTCTACAGCATGCATGCTCATGTGTTTGCACAAGTGGGTCTGTGTTTGTGTGTAAGAACAACATAAATAATTAATATATGCAATTAAAAATAATATCTTGGTTATATTTTTATGAGAATATATTATATCCTGACTACAAAAAATAATTTTTAGAGGAAGTAGACTAAAATACCAAAAAGCAGTAAAAGAATTATGGATAAGAGTTGAGAAATATGATTCAAAAATAAAATGCATAAAGAAAAACTAAGTGTTTCTAGCTTTTGGGTCACTTTGACTTTATGCCATGTACATGAATGTTTTACATATTTAAAAGCAAGATGAAATATCTGGAGACAAGTTTTATTCTTATAGGAACCTAACTAGTTCTGTTCCCTTAAGGATCCCAAAATAATCCTAATTCTTTATTATTTTTTCACAAAATCATGCTGAGTTTATTGGGGGACATGGTGGGAAGAAGGAAAGAGAGAATGAGAGTGAGTGAGAGAAAGAGGGGGGAGGAAAGGAAGAGAGGGAGGGAGGGCAAGAAGGGAGGAGGGAGGGAACAGAGAGAGTCTATAATCCTAATTCTTAATCCAATCAACCAAACTTCTAAATCTAAATCTCATTGTTCCAGTTAATCCCCAATGAAAGACTGATATTAAATTCAACTATCAATATGTTGTGACTTTTACCTTCCATCACATCTTCACATGATTATTTATGTTCTCCTTTTGAAAACACTCCTGGAATTTTGAAATGACTGGATGTTCATTGGTATGAAACTCTCTCACTCTATTTTATTAATGCTCTTGTGTTAATTTCTCCTGTATGTACCCAATCATTACTATGATTCCTAGTTATAGTACAGATCTTTGCACATCCTTTTATAGAATGTAGAAGGTATATTATAACCAACTTACACTTATAAAATGCATACCCACTCAAAAGTATTCTTACAAATATATTTAAAAATTCAAAGTCAATATCTTTATTTCAGAGCCCTCTTGTGAATTCCATAAAAATGTTCAACATTTGTTTATGGCTGGTCTGAAATGAACCCTAAATTTACCATACAAATCAAGACATACTCCAACTGAGTAACAGAGAAGGACCAAGGACTTTGAAATTCAGACCCTGCCCAGAGGTAAGCAGATTCCAGCTCCCAGAACACCACCCTTCCAGGGAGTTGTTCTCCCGGACCAGGGTCAATCCCTAGAATCTAATCTCAGCTCTCCCTAGAGACAGGAGCTAGGGTTTGACATTGAAGGGCTCCTCCAGCCACACCTAAAAGAGAGGATCTTGACCGGTCTGGCCCCGCTTCCAGGGCAAAGTACATCATCAGAGAAGGACTGATGATTTGAAATTCAGACACCTGACCAGAACAGAGTCAGAGATCAAGTAGATCCCTTGCTCAGAGGAGAGAGGAGACACATAAACCCACTTGCCACAACTGACTAGGAGCTGCCTAACCATGAACCACTGAAGCCATGGTCAGATGCCAGTGCAAAAATACTTATAACAATATAAAGAATAATAAGGCAACACCAGAAGAAACTGGTGGTTCTACAACTACAAGACCTGAACAGCTCAATGAAAAGGAAACAACACCAAAAACACCTTTAACAAGATTATTGAAGCATTCAAAGAAGATATAAAAAATTCCTTATACAAAGAGAAGAAAATACAAACAAAAAATTGGAAGAGATGAACAAATCCTTGAAAGAGAACCAACAAAAGGTAAACCAAAAAATGACAGAAGCATTTCAGGAATTAAAAACTGAAATAAAAGCAGTAAAAAAAAAGTCACAAAATGAGGCAAAGGTGGAAATAGAAAATCTGAAGAAAAGAGCTGGAAATACAAATATAAGCCTAACGAACAGAATCTAAGAGATGGAAGACAGAATCTCTGGAGTGGAAGACTCAGTAGTGGAAATAGATATATGAGTCAAAGAAAACACTAAAACCAAAAAAGCCATAACACAAAATGTTCAGGAAATCTGGGACACCATAAAAAGACCTAATTGGAGAACAATAGGAATAGAAGAAGGAGAAGAATACCAGCTCAAAGGCACAGATAATGTATTCAATAAAATCATAGAAGAAAACTTTCCTAGCTTAAAGAAGGAAATGTCTATAAAGATATAAGAAGCTTACAGAACACCAATTAGATATCACCACCCAAAAAAGTCTGCTCATCACATAATAATCAAGCGACACAACATACAGAACAACAACAACAACAAAAAACCCCTAAGAGCTGCAAAAGAAAAGGGCCAACTTATTTATAAAGGCAGACCCATCAGAATAACACCTGACTATTCAATGGAAACAATGAAAGCAGGAAGGTCTTGGTCAGAAGTTATACTGACGCTAAAAGAGCATGGCTACCAACCTAGACTACTATACTCAGCAAAATTATCAGTCACCATAGATGGAGTAAACAAGATATTTCATGACAAAGTCAGACTGAAACAATACCTATCTACAAATCTGGCCCTTCAGAAAGCATTAGAGAGAAAACTCCAACCAAAGGATCCCACATACATGAATGAAACCACAAACAATCAATAATCCCACAGAAGAAAAGCCCAGAGAAAGGAAATACAAACAAGCTACCACCTAAAATAGCAGATAACATCAATCAGTGGTCACTAATATCCCTTAATATCAAGGGACTCAACTCACCAATAAAAAGGCACACACTAACAAAATGGATACAAAAATACAAGCCATCCCTCTGCTGCAAACAAGAAACACACCTCTACTGCAAAGACAGACACAGGCTCAGAGTAAAGGATAGTAAAAAAATTTTTCAAGCAAATGGCCCTAAGAAACAAACTGGGGTTGCCATCCTAATATCTAACAAAGTAGACTTTAAGCTAAATGCAATTTAAAGGGAACAAGATGGACATTACTTATTCATTGCAAGAACAATTGGTCAAGAGGAGATTTCTTTTTTCTTTTTTTTTTTTTTTTAAGATTTAATGTACATTTATTCTTAATATGTGGGACATATAAAGATTTTATACTGAATAAATGATATTCATTAAGCCAGAGGAAAAGGAGGAATTTACATCAAGTTTTTTTCATTTTTTTCTTTTCTTAAACTACATTATCTTGAAATACAAATGCGGATTCTTGTCACAGAAAAATCTTTGAAGTTGTGTTTCTTCCTTTCCATTGTTTTTGTCTTTTCTTTCTTTTTTTTTCTTTTTTTGTCTGTACTGGTATCCATTTTCTAAATCAATCCATATGCAACCATTTCCACACCTTGATTCATGAAGCAAATTGGGACCAGCTGCTCTCCCAACAGAGCATGACTTTATACATACAGAAACTTGTACATTACCCTCTTTTTTTTGTTGTTTTTGTTTTTTATATTTTTTGTTTCTTTTTTTTT
>PVIH01018661.1:0-37793 GCA_004025045.1 Sigmodon hispidus
TAAAAAAAAAATAATAAAAAAAAAAAAAAAAAAAAAAAAAAAAAAAAAAAAAAAAAAAAAAAAAAAAAAAAAAAATTATTTATACACTATCACTTTTTTATTGAAGCACAGATAGAATTTTGAAATCTGGATAATGGTGTGTAGTTGGAAGTTTTTCTGTGTCTTTCAGTCACTTGGTCCCTCCCTTCCACAAAACGCACGCACACGCGTGCGCGCACACACACACACATACATATACATACGAAGCTCAATTATAAACTGATCTATGGGTCAGGCTTTTTGCTAGGTAGCTCTAACAACTTGAATTAACTTATCTCTGCTCATCTATGTTTTGCCGCATGGCTTTGTGGCATTACCTTTCTTTCCCATCTTGCTTCTACAGGTGCTGCTAGACTCTTCCTTTCTGCTATATTTCTGTTTGGATATCCTGCATGGATGTAAGTTGTCTTACCATAGGCCAAAATAACTTCTTTATTAATCAGTGGTAGCAACACATATTCACAGTGGGTAGAAAGACCATTCCACAGCAACTGTATATTCTGAGATTAATAAAACATTACATACTTGTAAGAAGAGATAGTATCTTAGTTTCTTTTTCTGTTGCTATGATAAAACTCTCTGAAAAAGGCACTTTAAAGAGCTCCTTCTATGTGACATTTCAAGGTGCAGTTTATCATAGTGATCAAATCAAGTCAGTTGAAGTTTGGCACAGCTCATTACATCTTGTCAATATTCAAGAACGGAGAGTAACAAATACACCATACTCATCAGTTCCTTTTCTCTATATATACAGTTTAAGATTCACTTCTTGGAAAGTGGTTCTGCTGACAGCTAAGACTATTCTTCCCATCTCAGCTAATATAGTTAAAATAATTCTCCATAGGCATGTCCAGAGTCCCAACTCTAGATTCCATGAAGTTGACAATTAACACTAACTATCACAAGTAGATTTATCATGAAAAATCTCTGGAATAAAATTTATTGAATTAAATAATAATTAATTCATAATTTTCAGTAAATATGTATATATGTAACTTTTTACATGTTATCATGTAGCATGTATTATTTACATGATATATACATACATGTATGTATATATATGTACCATTTAACTTTTATCTACATTACCATTACTAAATATATTTTTATTTATGAAAAATATATGTCTGCTAAATTTCTTACTTAAAATATATCATCCTATACACCCAATGGATATATCCACCCCAAGGCTCAGGTCTTTGGATTTTAAATTACATTATACATCAAAGAAACCTTAGAAAAATGACTAATGTCAATCTTAAATGAGAAAATAGAATAGATTCTAGAATACACGATGCCAAACAATAAGTAAGTACTCTATGAATACATTCTTATAGACACAAGAACACACAAGGCAGACTCTAAGACTTACCACTAACCAAATCTTCATTGTAAAACAGAAAAATGAATACAATTCTAATCCAGATCCATGAACACTACTACATTAGTTGGTGGGTTTTATTTTTTTTTTTTTTGCAGTAAGAAAATTAAAGCCTAAGATAACAACAGAATTCAATATAGAATGAATTGCTATAATTACACAATCACTGTTGTTACATTAATAATATTTTTAAATCACAAATTCATAGTAAAATTGAAGATAGAATTTTGAAGAATGATGCAATTTTGTATTATCTAAAAATGTTGTGGTACAATTCACTGTTTAAAAAGAACAATACTCACCTTTCAATGGACAGAAATGCTATGCACTGTTTTGACCAGGATGCATCATGGTGAATGAACTGAATTGATCTCACACCTCAGGAAAGGATCACTCAAAAGAACAATAGATTCATTCTGTTCATTCTCTCCCCCACAATGGAATATTGAATTGCTCCTAAGAGAAGGAGAAATAGTTTTCTTCAGGAATGGGGCCCCTTATAGGTTATCTAATGCCAGGTGGTAAGCCCCAAATAGATATAAGCAACACTAAAAGAATTCATCAAACTTTATTTATGTGTATGTATGTGTATGCATATATGATTCCCACACATATATTTAAAGAATAAAAGAACATGTTTTTAAGAATGACTAAGAATAAGAATGGGGATAGTTGAAAGAAAAAAGGACAGGAAATAATTTAAAATAATATATAAAGTTCTCTAAAATTTAAAAATTTCTATAAATGACTGATGATTATTTATGCTACTTAAGCAGACACAATCATTTTAAGGAAAACAAAAGGGACGTGAAAACCAAATGCCCAGAGTGACCCTGGGCTTTTCTATGAAGAACTGTATCATAGCAGTTTATGAAATCTATGAAACTTAATTTGCAAGCTCATTCTATATTCTATAATCTATAAATATATAATTGTCAAATGGAGATTCTGTTTTGAGGAACTTTGAAATATGGAAGAATAATAATTCCCTGGCATATTCTATAATGTGTTCCACAGAAAACAATGTGTTAATGTATATGTGTGTGTGAGGGAGAGAGACAAACAGACACACAGATAAACAGAGACAGAAAGAGATAAAGAATTTGATTGAAGAAATGTAACAAAGTGATTTATATATTTTTAAAACTAAAATAATGTTTCTCTAAAGATTTAAAGTTAGAAAGAAAATGAATTAAGCATATAGGAGGAGGCACACTGTACATTCTTTCATTTTTATTATTCTACCAGCACAAGAAGACACATTTTATTTAAAATGTGTGGTGGTGGTGTGTGTGTGTGTTGGCTATGAACATACTATCTACATAAATTTCAATCTATTACTGTTAAAGTGAAAATATTAATTTTAAATATCATTATAAGACCTACTACAATACAGGCTAATATCAAGTATACTGTTAATATTTTTCTTTAAGCTGGCATTTTAGATAGTGCAATTGCATTATCCCAAAACTAATGTCATTTTATTTTTAAAACACCAATATTTAATAACCTTTAAGCTTAAGCTTGTTTTCAATTTTAATTGCCCAGAGCAAAAAGAGAGCCTCTCTCTCTTCTTATGACTGAGGATGTGAGGGATGATCCTCAGTTATTGGCAGTGTTGACAAATCAACCAACAGCAGGAAACTCTCAATTCTACCAAAGAATGTGTTGCATATAGATAGTAACTTTTAAATTAATATCTAAGGATATATGGCAAACCACTTAAACTTCTCAAGAGGAAATTTTCACATGTTGAAGATACTTTCCCTCAAAAGGTGTTAATTAAATAGGCATTATATTTACAAGAGAAGAAAACATTACAATTTAAATACAAAATTAGGGATTTTTTTTGTCTAAGAAAAAAGTTCTTAACATTTGAGTGTAAATAAAAATAAAAAACTGTAAAAGTGTTCATTCATGGTACTGTTATATTTTATTTAACATCATCTTATAAACTCAAATGAAAAGTAATTTCATTGTCACATTTACTTTAATATGCATGTTAGATTCATGAACATTAAATATAAATAACCCAAGTTTATAAGACTGGCTGACCATTTCCACAGAGGCTGACTTTTTCTCACATTGTAATTGTTAAGGCATCAAATTCCATGCAATACATTTAAACATGGGTCTCTTTTATTTTAATTATTGACTATCAACATAATTTGCATAATATTGAATCAGTGTATATAATAAGGAAGAGTTATATTTCTCAGCAAATACTACTCCATTGAGGCCTGAGTTTAATTGCCACATGAAGGCTAATAAAAGTTGAAGCATATTATTTTTCTTTTTTGTTTTTTCTGGCTCAAGGCTAAAAAAAAAATTGTACACATTTTTTTCTTCCGTGATCCAAGATAAACAGTACTTAATGGAGAGTCAATAACCTTATTATAAAAATTGTTCAAAATCAATAGATGCAGACATTGGTTGATGATGCTAGACACCTTCTCCAGAGCATTCACAGACCACATCATGTCCCTCTGGTCAGGAGTTATTGGGAACATATCTTGAAAAGCACAGTGAGGCACAATGAATTCATGCAGATGCCTGGTGCTTCAGACTAAATTTAATCACCTCCTGCTTGTGACCATTTGGCAGCTTTGGGAAAGTTCTCCCCTGAACTAGCTCTCTGAAGCCAAGCTATTAAAGTGCTAATTAAAGAAGGTACACAGAAGACATGAACACTAGGAGTCTGGGGTAATTGGCTACAAAAAAGACATGGCTGGGACACGTCACTTTGTCTGCTCCTCCTGATTAGTCTCTAATTCGAATACCAATATTTCACTGCACGCTACAGTGCTCTGGGAGAGGTATCTGCCTCTTTCCATTGATGGATGGCACTTGTGTGCAAAGGGAAAAATAGCAATTTTGTTTTATAGTTAATCCTCAGACATCCGTAGGACCAACAGGGAAGTCCATACAATCCTTCCTACTCATCCTGATATGTCTTATTAAAGATGACAAAAACAGAGGGAGCAAAAGAAATTCTAATGAAACAAATAAGTAACTCTGTGTGATGGAAGTCACCCACCAAGCCCACCATGAAGCAAAGGTAATTATATTTGAAGTGCTTATATGCACTGATAAAGCAAATCAAAACACCATGTCAATTTCTTGTCTACTCCTTTATAAATGAAACATTCAAAAATAGGACCAAAGAGGGAAAGAAAAAAGACACAAAGGGTGTGGATCTGTTTTCAAAAGCCTTGAAGAATATTCTGTATGCCAGACAACCAACTTCTACCATCTTATTTAGTCATTAGCTCAAAGAGTACAGGTATTGTTTTCTTGTCTTTAGCAATTAACTTTAGATAAAATGTGTTACCAATGTACATGGAATATACAATAAAATAATCAGCGTTTCATGTTTTTAATTTTTTTAAGTAAGATTCATGCATCTCAAACTGGTCCTCACCTAACTATACTGTCAAATGTGACATTGAATACCTCATCCTGTCTGGAGTACTGGAAGATGTGTACATAACATGCACTTGATCCTGGGCTTTTGTGCATATGAGATAAATATTCTACTAACTGAGCTAGCTATAGTCCCTAGATCTTGTGAATTTCTGTTCTTAACTATAAGGAAACAAAGGTCAAGATTGAAGTGGCTATTCTAAAAGTATCACAGCCACCTTATTATGCCTTAAATTTAATGCTAACTGCTATTAATAACAACTTTATACAATTTAGACAAGAGCTCTTTCATGAAATTCATTGCCAATATTCCATTTTAATAGTTATATAACTAACGTGAATATAGTGCCATTTAATAACACAAATTTAACCCTTTATAATTCTTACTTTTTCCCTATATTTTATTAATTACAAAATAGGATAATCCTTATACTATATGAGTGTTGAAATAGTGATATCTTCCTGTACAAATAGCTTTAGCATATGACATATTAGTTCATGAAGGTCAAACCCACAATCCTTTTAAGACATATGTATCCATATATCATATTTTGCCATAGAATTGACTGCAATTAAATATTCAAAGATGAAAACTGCATCTGTATTTGACTTATTTGAGAGAAATAATTTTTCAGAGTCATGGTCTGGAAAGCTCATTCTTCAGGCCCACACAGAAATTCCAAGAAAAGAGTGGTATCATTTACCAAATACATTTGAAAAATTATTTCACAGCAAAGTCCTGGAGGAAGAGTGTAAAGTCACTGAGTCTAGCTTTTGAAAGGAAAGGCTTCCAGCAATGCAGTTACTGAAAGAAATACAGACAAATAAAAGTTAGGACTCACAGCTTACTCTCTTTCTTCTAATTCTTTAATAGTTCATTTTAGAATATTTCAACAAATCTGCATTTGTGTGTGTAAGTAAATAATTTTTAGTAAATTGATAAAGTGATATAGAAAGCACATGTAGCAATGGAAGTCCGAGGCAAGTTTCAAGGTAATGAATGTGTCTCCAATATTTCACAGAAGTATGAGAGGGAAAGATACACAACACTTTTAGTTGAGTAAGGACATAGAATTTGATACACTGAGTCTAAGAATTTGATGGTGAGGTATCAGAACCAATATCTGAATTATATTAATAAAGAGTAATTCATCTGAACAAACAGATATAAAGTGAACTCTGAGTCCAATGTAAATAGGGGGTATCCTTTACCATCTGATGTTGAGTATACTGTCAGAAGATTACAGAAAATCTTGTCTATTCATCTGAGATTGAGCTCCTTGGTGTTTTTGCTTGTTTGCTTAATTGGTTTTGAAGAATTGAATATAGCCATTTCCTTTAGCTGTCATTTCAAAGTGTCTTCCTAGACAAAGTAGTCTTCCTGCTTCTGGTGTAGATTTATGTAGTTCTACTATAAATCTTAATTCAAACATTCCCAAAGTCTGAGGCAGATATGTATTCTTGATCACACTGAACCATATGTACACCTCCTTTATAAAATTTATATACTTTTTCAGAGATTATGCAAACTGAGGCCAAATGGAAACACTGTTTAAGATAGTAGGAGATAGCCTATACTATGCACAGAGGATAAAGTATCTCTGTGTTTTTCTTTCTAAAATGCAGTAGCAGAGGGTGTAGGAAAATGGCTTAGTGGGTAACCTGCCTACTTAGCATGAGGGCTGATGTTTGGATTTCTAGTACTTATAAAAATTCTGGGCATGTATGATAATCTGATTGTAATACCAGCATGTGGGTGTCAGAAAGAATGATGCCTAGGACAAGCTGGCTAAGCAGACTAGCATATTATGCACATTCTGGGTTTAGTGAGAGACCCCAACTCAGTAAATAAAGTAGAACATGACTAAGAGTGACAGCAGAAATCAAACCCTGGCCTTCACATGTGCTGGCATATCCATGGTTATCGACACATGAACATACATATACACAGACATGCTTACCACATAAACATATATATGTAAATAGCAGAAGATGTGGTGATAGAAAAACAGGATTCCATATTAGTGGGTCAATAGTTATATCGCAAGAGACAACATCTAACACCCCTAGCCCACACAAAACATACTGTAAAATTCGATAAACCAGAAACGCATACTTCTTTAGGACTGCTGATGGCATATAATTTTTTTGGTGTCTAAGTAAACCACCTTTCCAATAGTTAAGCAAAATGAACCTCTGACAGATTTTATTAGAACATGAATGATGTTACATTTCTGAATTTTTAAAACTACAAAGTACATTGAACACAAAGTTTATTTCAAAGAGCTAATTATGGGATTTATACTGTAGGTACTCACAAGATATTGGTTACACTAGCAGAAGTAGAATGAATTTGGAATTTGTCTGTGTGTTCCATGGCTTCCCTTAAACATGGTGCCCGATAAACACACTATCTGAGTGAGTAAGCAGTGCAGACAGGAGGTGGAACATTAAAATGAAACATAGGAAACCAGGCCATCCAGATGGCACCAGACATAAATGTGCTGAACAGTGAGTCAATGAATTCACATCTGACAAAAAACAGTGTGGAATTAAGGTAAATCTGTCAAAACCACATCAGCACCAGATATATTCCATACTCTACACCTGGGCCCTAAATCATCTTACAATCTTCAAAGGACTACTGACCCTACTGTTTTCCTCCTTATATTAACATCACTAGTTTCTCAAATTCAGCATTTGCAATAAATGAATAAAAGCTAATATGCTGTCCAATGATATTAGAGACTTACCATCCTCCATGTCTATTTAAGAAATGTTAGGATTTCCATGTGCTTTTATGCTTTTGTAATAAGGATGATACTCTTTGTTAGATAAAGAAATCAAGACAGGATAATACAGTTCTAGTGTGTTTAAGAACCTCTCATATCCCAAACAGCATTGTAAGCCCTTGGATAGAATGCTTATCCTTCCATAGAGTTTCCACATCACACCGTTGTTGTCTTGAAGCACAGGTCATACAGATGGAGCATAAGCTGACTTGGCTACTGAAGCCTCCTTTGGGAGTAGAACACAGCACTGCAGAATTGGGAGAGTGTCTCAACATTGACATGCAAACTGGACATGTGAATAAACACTGCCTTCTCACTACTAGTGAAATATTACATACTGCTTGGTAAATTTCTACTAGAGAAGATCTAGTGTATTTTTTAAGAGTTTTACCTAATAACATCAGGTATTTTTGACATAATCTCATGTTTTTTTAAACTTGAAATCTATCATCTTGAGATCTAGGAAGACATACAGTTATACATATACGCAAGTTAGTTTTAGTAGCCACCAGTCATAGAAATAGAGAGGCTTTGCAAAGCATGAATATTAAGGCTTGGAAATTGTAGAACTCAGTCCCAACACAATAGATATTGTCCAACACAATAAATACTAGGGGAAATTGACCAGAAGAAAGAAATTCTTATGCAGGGGATAATATCTGCCTACTCCAGGCCTCAATGGGAATATTTTAACTCACTGTCTGTTTGCTGAGATTGCATCTGACTGGCTTGTACTAGAACAGGCAGACTCACAATATCAGACACTGACAACTTGTTTACTGTTAACTTCCTTGGTTTTGTAAAACTGCAATTCTGAAAAAAAATTCACTTTTAAAGATGTAACAATACAATTTTTGAGGTTAAATGCTTCACATTTATGTTATGAGATTTATATACATAAGGTCACCTTTATTATCTTAAAGGACTCAATAATGAGACTTTTTGTTTGTGTGAGCATGTTAGTTCTCTGGAATTTGCATATTCATGGAAGAATATAAATGAGAGAAATGTCTTCTATTTTCTATTATATTCAGCAATGTGATTGAATATAATGATAGATAAGTTTAAATGTCTACTTCAGCGTTGACAAAAATTAACAGTTATAAAATTTGTAGAATTTATTAGGTCTGTGTGTCAGATAAAATTTGATCCATTCATTATTATTCTTGGTCAAGTCTATTCAAACTATTGAGAATACAGAAAGATATATACTCCTTGAATTATCCTATTAAATACAGAGATATTGTTTTTGATAAAAATCAAAACAAGCAAGATCTAATTCAAATCTTTTCTACTTTAGAATACTTTAGTGCTATCATTGCTTTTGAAAAAATGGTAACTCAGAAGTTGTCTTCAAAGTCTTCCATAGCAAACACATGATCCTTAGTTCAGAATGTTACTGAACAGCAATGGTAAGGTTACCAGATATAGGAAGTCACTTCTCTGCTTTTGTTAAAATGTGACTCTGTCTCTTTTTGTTATATTTGCATGGATTCATCTATTTTGCTTAGGCAAGACTGTTTGACCTCCACCACTTCATTCAATCAGCTACAGCCTTATAATGGGCAAAAGTCAGCCATGCACTTATTGTAGCCCCGTGAATAAATTGCTGGCATTTTTTGAGCAAGTGGTTGCTTTGTATTTGGTCCTCTGGTGTGTAAAATTATTCATGGCAGATATAAAGTTTTTATTTTATATTCCAAGTGTGAAAAAGGCAATTTATGCCTGATAATGCCATACAATATTATGTCTTTTACATATAATAACAGAAACTTCATAATGGATTACTAAGGTACTTATTGGAATTGAGGAGTTCTGCTGTTTTTTAATTGATTAAGATAATTGAATTTTCTCAAATATTGACTTTATGCTTTATATAGACCTTTTGTGATTTCATATAACCTTTAAAATATACTTATAATAGTGGTTTTGGCCCTTTGATACATAGACAGGATCTCATGTAGTAGAAGGCTGGAGCAAACTCAGTAGATAGCTAAATTTAAACCTTTAACATTTGATCCTCCTGTTACCATCTAACAAGTTCAAGAATTAAAGACATACACTCCAATAATTCACTTAACATTGCTACTATCAAAGTACTAAAATTATTCTACATTATGGAGCATTCATATCATTTATATTGTGCATTAAATTGTATTGTATTTTTTCTCTTAATTAAAAACTTGGAGCTTTCTGGAAAATACATCTTACCTCTGTGTTGTGGTTTATTTCTAGTCTGCTGGTTTTAGTCCCCAAAAGTTGTTCTTTCGTGCTTCTAGCTGATATTTTAGCAATATCTGTCCTAAGTATTGTGACCTTCAGAATGGCATTTGCTTTCTTATTGAAGTGTTATTCTTCCTTCTCCAGTATCACTTTTTCTTAATTTCTTTAGAGTTCTCTGCTACATCCCCTTCTGCATGATCTTTCCTTCCAAGTTCTCATTACAATGGGATTCTCCTTCGTTTTGTGCATCTTATCTCTTTATTTCAATTCTAACCATTTCATCTCCATCACCAAACTGTTTTGACATCTGAGTCACCTGAGCCCTGAACACTTTGTTTCTGACTAATCACTGCCACTCGACAGTGGTGTTTCTTAATTTGGGAGAATTCAGTACAGAATAGTGATTTGTAGTGTGGGTGTGTGTGGTGGAAATGGTCTCTGTATGATGCCAATAAAGTAATTGGTTTGGCCTATGTAGAGCACCATAGAAGTGGGTGGAGAATCAGAGGACAGGCAGGTAGGAGAAGGGTGGAGTTAGTCAGTCTCCATCCGACCCCCAAAGAAGACAGACATGTAAGGAACACGGGTGAGCCGTGGGCCGAGCCACGTGGCAGACAGATTAATGGAAATGGGTTGAATTAAGAGGAAAGAGCTAGCTCGTAATGTGCTTAAGATATGGGCCAAACAGTATAAAGTATAGAAGTGTCTGATTCATTTCTTTGGGGGACAAAAGCTGCTGTGGGCCAGGGTACAAACCCAAGGCCCAAAAGGGCCCAGGAAACTTTCTGCAACAGGTGTGGCCATTACTAAATTACATATTTTAAGAAAAACCTTTTCATGGCTTAGCTCCAGCTTAGAACAATTAACATTTGTCCCAGATGAAATGACTCAGGCAGGAGACTGCTGCATATGTTTAGTTGAGAGTATCGCACACATTTAGAATTTTTGATTCTACTAAAGTGTCATTATATCTCTTCTGTTACTCAAAAAATTTTAGCCTGCATTTTGACATTTTAGTCAACAAGCGTAGGAATATATATTATGTATATAATATATATATGTATATATATATATATATATGCTCTTTTGGTAAATTGTTAGCTTGGTTTTATAAATTCCGCAAGTAGTTTGTAAACATCTCAAAATTTAAGAGTTTGTGATAGTTTAAAAAAAAAGATCCCAAATAAGAGTGGCATTATTAGAAGATGTGTCCTTTTGGGAGTAGGTGTGGTCTTGTTGGAGGAAGTGTGTCACTGAGGAAGTAGGCTATGAGGTATCGTATATGCTCAAGATACTCCCCCGTGTCTCAGAACACTTCCTGTTGTCTGTAAGATGTTAGACTCTCAGCTTTTTCTCCAGCCCCATGTCTGCCAATACACTGCCACTTCCCACCATGATGATAAGCCACTCTAATTAAATGTTCTCCTTCTATGACTTTCTGTGGTCACGGTATCTCTTCACAGCAATAGGAATCCTAACTAGACAGAAGATTTTCAGATTTTATCAGTTGGTATTGTCTTAAAAATGATAGTCTTGTGAACTTTCAATGTCTTGGTCTCTGATATTCATAGTAATTGATAGGATATCACTAGTCACTCTCTTGTCATTGTTTGAAACTTAAGCAATACATTCTAATATTTTTACCTCATATTTAGTGAAGAACTGTGTTTCATTTTATAATATAAATATTTAAAATTATGATAAAATTACCTGATTTCTCTTCTTTTTCTGTTTTCCCTATAATCCATTTAACACCTCCCACACAGCCTTTTCCTCTCTTTCAAATTAATTGTTCTAATTTCACAAAAGTTAATGACCTAATAAATATCAAATATGAGCATTATATGATTTGTTATATATTAAGAGTTAGAAACTTGAATTGTTGTTCATTTCAAATGTTAGAAAATTTAATAATAATCAAAAATATTTTAAATAGTCAAGTCCTTCTCTTCCACTGTGTTTGTCATAAGGAGGGGCATCAACAGCAGGGGCAGTTGGACAGTATCTATTCCTTACTATTTTTAGGACAGTACAAGAATAATTGTTGATATCAGCTACAAAGCTGCAGCAGCTCAGAAATGAGAAGCTGTCCTTCCAAGCTCTATTAAATCACCAGAATCTAGTGACTTTGGCATCATGTGCTCTCCCATCTCTCAGGGCAGCAGAGCCAAAGTGACCAAAGTAACAGAGATTCAACAGACACTCAGATCCATGGGAATCATGGGAAGTGGCAATCAGAGATCCATCAACATACCTTTGACATGACAGGCATGAAAAGATGGTGGTAGCTATCTATGCTGTCCAGCCAGAGAACAACCCTGTCAAGAGACACCTGCAGGCTGTGTCAAGGTTGGCTGGGACCCAGCCTACAATGCTCAAGTTTCTGGAGTTTAAGGAGTTCTTTGGAGCCAGAGTTGGAATGTAGGATTTTTAGAAGGTTCTGTAAAACCGTAACACTTAACATACAAGACCCAGTATTCCCATGATCATTTAACTGTAACTTTCTGCACCTGAGAAAAGGATGTTCATGTATCAAAAACAGTGATCTGATCTTAGTCACAAAATTACAGCATCATGACTTGATTAAGTAAGGCTTTTTCAATATTAGCCTGATCTGATCTTAATGTATGGGCCTAACGGGGGGGGGGGGCGGTCCACCAAGGGAGCCATACCACAAGGACATTTTTTGACTAAATTTAAGAAAATGACAGGTTAAGAAGAAGGAAACTCCTCCATTGAATTTACCTGGAGTTTGTTTTTTGTCCCTCAGGATACCATTTTGGTTGTTAGAGGTTTTGTTTCTGTTACATATAAAAACAAAAACACACTTATTCTATTTTCTAAGATGTGAAGGTTGGAAAGGGGTTGGCTAGTGTGCAAGACAGACTCAATTGTCTGGGCATGAGCCTGAGACAGTTCCTATATATACTAACCTTGCTTTAGTTTTATTAGGTTGCTTCTCACTAACTGTTCTTGTTAACCAAAATGTATCAACCAAGGATGTGGGTTTTGTGCTTAACAAGCCAAGAATAGTAAGAATCAAGGCTACAAAATTTGGACAAGTTTCCCCTACAGGCATCTGCTGGCAAAACAATCTTTCTATTTGGCTTAAAGAGTGTCTTTGTATTTTCTTTGTAAGTTACCACATAACATAGATACATCAGAAACACACAAGGATTCTAACTTGTGTGCACTTAATACTAGAGCTCAGAATCTATGGAGCAAAAATCAATGAAGAAAAAGTTTGTAGTCAAAATTGAGAATCTTTTTGTGGCTTTAAAATCTATCTACAAGGAATTAAAATATTTTATAGACAGACAAATATAAATAATATGCACATACACTATGTTTATATACACATACATTGTCTAGTAACAACTTTAAATAGTGGTTATTTTATAATTTTAAGCAGACTATTCTGGGAAATTGGGCACATCTTAGCACAACTAAAAAATAATGCCTTTTAATGCAGATTGTTTAAAATGGACCTTGCAATATACTTGACTAACAGTGTTTGAAACTATTTTTCTGTTTTTACTTTGGTTTCCTTTTCTTTCCACATTACTGATTGTGCTTGTGTGTTTGTTTTGAAACAGGGTCTCATGTCTTAGTTGCTGTAGCTTACCAACTGCTCTGAATTTCTGATCCTCCTGCCTACAGCTCCCAGGTACTAGATTACAGGATATTCCATAATTCTCGGACTCTCATTATTTGTTAGTTTTGGTTGTATGTCATAGAGTTAAAAATTCACATAAAAAGCAATTTTGGCGATAAAAATATTATACTGGCAGAGAAAGTTATCTTTGCTACTACAGGTTGAATGGATTATTTAAATTCTTTTATTCCACTTGTTATCTCCTCATAAAGGTCTCAAATGAAATCATGTACATTTTTCAATATTCATTCAAAGAAAAAAAGAAGTGAAGAAGGGATAAATGGAGGACTGGAGGGTTCCTACATTCCCCTTTCCAACCAGGTAATAAATATAATACACTGCTTACCATTCTCTACAGTACAGCATCTTCCTTCTTTTCCTTCTGCTTCCTGGACAGACTGATGATCCCCTTCTCATGTTGAGGGTTTTTTTTTTTTTAATAAATGAGTGAACCCTAACTTGAATTTCAATATTACATAAATAAAATCTGAAGACTGTCCTCTTCAGCTACATCATCCTACATAAATATAAAGCAGAAATTCACTAAATCTCTGGTTTTTAATTTTTTATAAAAAAATTTCCAGAGTCTATTATCCATTAAATAGGCAGTGTAATCCTAATGTGTAACTAATCTGGGGGCAGAAGATGAGTAAGATAGTCACTAACTTTCAGCAATTTCTTTCTCTTCTACTGAAAACAGGTTTCCACACTCCTGTCATCAGTTTGGTTTCTACTTAGTGTCACCATCAAAGACTCAACCCTTAGCTATCAATATGTGCCAGATCAGTGGCTTTCCTTGGCAACAGGTGCCACACACTTGGCACATAAGCACTTACTTCTGAACATCCTTTATTACATCTTTCTAATTCTAGGCACCAATATGTGCTAACTGCAGTCTACTCTAATCCATGACATACATTTGTCAGCCTTCTCTTACTAAGATAAGAACTGGAAAGAAGTCATCAACAAAAATATTTCTGTAATAAAGCAGCAAAGCAGGGCAGCAGATCTCTGTTCTTCCTAGTGGATGTGATTTATTTAGACTGTGGTCATAGAGAGAAGGAGAAGCTGAAGATTAATTAGACCAAAAAGTCTGTTCAAAACAAAAGTTAGAAAATATCTTAAAGATAGCTTACCTTACCAAAAATTGTATAGTACCTACAACTTACAAAATAACTATATTTTCTAAGAAACAGCTCAATCAATTACAAAATTTTCTACAAACCTCTGTTGGGTGTCTTAAGTCATAAATTAACCATAATAAACACAGCTGTTGACTTTCATATGTTTGGCTGCTCATTTAAAATTTCATACACTTATTGAGTGTGCATAAAGTTCAGAGAATGCAGTCATCTCTTTCGCCATGTGTATCAGGGATCAAACTCAGATCATCAGGCTTAGCATTAACTGTCTTTACTCACGGATTCATGTCTCTGAACTTGCTGGCTGACTGTTCTATGTGAATATGCCTCACATTTATGTATTCTAACATTTTAAAAATTAAGAAAATAATAATGCAAGTGCAATTATTCTAAACTTCTGGGGTTTTAAAGATAAGAAACTATTACTATTTCTTTGAAATTTATCGAGGTATATAGGAGTATGTTCAATTTTAAGCCTCAAGTTAATAGAAAAATATATTAAACTATGGTATGTTTACACAATGGAGTACTACTCAGCAGTGAGTAAAAAATGATATCCTAAAATTTGCAGGCAAATGGATGGATTTGGAGAATATCCTCCTGAGCAAGATCTCACAAACTCAGAAAGATAAACAAGGGATGTACTCACTTGTTGGTGGACCTCAAACAAAAAAAAGCATAGCATGTCCAAGCTGAAAACTACAACCACTGAACAGCTTGGGATCTGAAACACCTTGGGCCAGCACCTTGGATCCCATTTCCTCCAGAGAAACACCTGACTCAGTCTTGATGTTGAGGTGAGGAAAGCAGATCTGCCTGGAGTCGATGTTGAACTAAGCCACCTTGGGACTTTGAGACCTCCTGCCCTGGCTGGAGAGAAGACAGAGTGACTGGGATGGACGGGAGGGGGAAGGGAGCCTGAAAAAGGGGATGCAAGGATAAAAAAAAAGAAAGAAAGAAAGAAAGAAAAATATATTCTCTTAAAAATATCCTGTTATCATATTCAAAGTCTCACTCTGCCCTCAGAGCTACACGTGAATGTAGGAAGTTTTAAGCTGGAGAAATGGTTAAGAGCACTAATTGACCTTGCAAAGAATCTGAATTTAGTTCTTCCCACTCACATGGAACTTCACTCTGCCTGTAACCCTAGGCCCAGGAAATTTGAGAACTTCTGGCTTTGGGGGACTTCTTACATGCATGTGACACACAGAAACTCATGTAGGCACACAAATAAATGTTTTATAAAAGTAAAGAAATAAAATTTAACTTATAGGAAAAGATTTATAATTCAAAAATTAAAATTATCCAATTGAAAAAAGAATTTTCAAAGATTATAAAATTTAATTTTATAAAGATCATTGCATTATATATATATAAAGACAGTGCATTATATATTGCACTGTCCAAGAAGTTTCCATATGTTGTGTCTTGTAAATAATTATGATATTTCTTACTATTAAGTTTAGTTATGTTTCTGTAATATTTTGCACAGAATGACTACTGATTTCCCATAATAAGTAGACTAAAATATTCCAAGTGAAGTGGATAATTAGAACATAAATTTTCTGTGTGTATTTTTCTTCAAGGTCAGAATCTGTCTTGTACAATGATGCTATGTCAATTATTTTTAAGGTCATGATTAGAATATAAACGTCAATAACAAAACAGCAACTTTTGCATTTCATATCAAGTGTGACCAGTGACAGGTACATTCATGGTTCATAAGGCTAGAAGTGACTGCTACAGAGTTATTACCCATCTGATAAAGTAAATATTTAGTAAAATGGAATGCACAGTGAGGTCTCAAGTTACTGAATTGGGAAAATATAAATAAATAAACCACTCACTACAGAGATGACAATATTTTAACACAGTTAGTTCAGAGATACATCTCCAAATCTTTATAAAATTGTGCTATAGGTCAAGAAAATTTAGTATAATATTTTCCAAGCTCTCTATTTCAGGATTTAAAATATTGAAGTCTGCAATAGTAAATCTCTTTTCTTTGTGTTCAACTAACTAGAAACAGCCGTTAAAGAAATCATCTCTAAGTTTTCAAACAGCATTTTCCACATTGTTAATATATTTTAGAAACTTAATTTTAAGAAAAAATTTAAAATCAAAACAAGTATAAAAAACTTTTCACCCAGGATCTTTGAGGTAAAGTCCTTAGTGGAATCCAGAGGGGAAAAATCATTAGTTTGAGTTAGGGAAGCTTGCCCTTCTCTTCTTGCTAACATTTTTTTTTTTTTAAACATTCTGCTTTTGATCATTGCTAACAGAGTTCATTTGTGCTGTTTCCTTTAATGTTCTTTTGCCTCATCCCATCTATTTCTCTAACTAAGAAAGATTTCAGGTTTTAGAATAAAGCCTTGGGAGAGCAAGGGCCAAGCAGATTGATAACTAAGCAGGATGCCTTATTAGCAGAAGCAGAAAACATTGGTGAAGCCAAAACATTCCTGCAAAGATTTCAGTGTTCATTTTTCTCTCCTTACAAAGTTACTTCTACTTTGTTGGCTAAATTGCTCTCTTGCTGGCTGAAGAATCTCCTCATTAGCATGAAGCTATAAAATATTAACAGAGAAATTACTCTTTCTCTGGAATAAGATACCTTGAATAATTTGTTCAATGTATGTATAGATTTATATTTACCAAGGTCATTGGAGTAACTGCCCATTTTTCCTGAATAGGAAAACATAGAGAATCAACTATAACAACATAAAATAGCCAACAGCCTACCACAGAATAGCCTATATTTCATCAAAGCAGGTATTCTTAATAATATCCTTGACCATAAACCTACATGAACACCATTACTCCCCAAGCAGTTGCAAGACCTGCTCCACTCTTCAGAAGGGTCACACAATATTAAAATTCTTAAAGAGCATTCATTTTCCCCAAGTTATCAAATAAGCATTTGCTTGCATACGTTATCTCCACTGATAGAGAAAACACATTAAGAAACATAATGTTTGGGTGTATGATATATTATTTACCATTAAACAGAAAATATTCAGCAAAATATTTTTAATTTGTAATTTGTTCCACAACATACCACATGTTCCAAACCACACATCTAGAGCATAGAAAAACTTGCAAGAGTCAGTCCTGGGATTTAACTCAGACTTGACAGAAAGTAATATTTTAAAAGTACTGAGAAAACTCATTGATCCCATAAATTACTTTCTTAAAGAAAAAATTAGTTTAGACATGAAGTAAAATATAAACATAGTTTTTCTTATCAATTCATTGTTTTGGGAAGAAATGCAATCAGAGAAACAAATTATATTTACAGAAATCACATTGGACACAACTACTTATATCAAGCTTTATTTCCATCTACTTAGAAAAAAGTTCAGAAGATTTTAAATTATTTCTAAGTAATAACTGCCAAGAATTATTTTGTATGTAATAAGCTAAAATAAAGTAGCAAAAATTATTATTACTAAATGTATTGAAGTTATAATACCCTCTTGGAACATGTAAGTTACTTAACGTGGGAAAGGAAATTATTATTTTAAATGTCATATTTAGGAATTTAAAAAATTTCTTAAACCACAAATATTAAAGGAAGTAAATTTTATTGCATATCACTACCTTGAATGAGCAGTCGGGTGTTTTCTGGGAGACTGTGTTCAAAGTTTTAATATATAATTCTATAGAATGCATGTCTCTATGGTGGGAGTCTTTTCAGTTAAGGACATGACTTATAAAACGTCATTACAGGAAGAAATAGGCAGAGTAATCTTTCATGATCATCTAGTATGTTGTAAAAAAGGGCCATTGTGTATGTAAGAGGGTGATTAAAGCCCTAGACAGATCATTCATTCATGTAATACAATATTAACCTGTGCTCACAATTATGAAGGAATAAACACCTCAATACAATAAGTTGAACAGATTGAGATGCAGTAACCATTTAATTTTAGCATGGATCATTATAAAATATATCAAACTATTAAACAGACTCAAGATGATACTGAAAACAAAAATCTTCTTACCTTTAAAAACATAGACTGGGTTCACAGATAAAGTGTTAGCCCTAAGGGTGGCTAATAAGTAACTGAAAATAAACAGGCAAAGATGATGATATAAGGTGTTTAAGTCTATCTGTCACTAAACTGTCCTGTGTTGTCAAAAATATCTGAGCTGGCCAGAAACTCTTTAATACCAAGAAACCTCTTCACAAATAATTGACATGGAGTCTTATTATTATAGTAACAGCTAAAGCAATAGTTCAGGTGTATTATTACCTATCTATTATAATTAAGTTAATCCATAATTGTATTTTTGTTTAGCCACATGGTCTTGTACCTTTTCTCAAATGCTTCATTTTTATCTTGCTTTTTCTGTGTCTGGCTGATGTCTACTTCTCTGCCTTTCCTCATCCCAAAATTCTCCTAGTCTTGTTGCTCAGTCTCTAATTTCTGTCTGGCTACCTGGGCCCCAGGCCAATCAGTGTAAACTTAATGTAAGCATCTGTGTGTTTCTGTGTGTCACCATGGGACTGCAGGACTGCTGGTCAAATCTCTGGTCTAGGCTTAAATGTCTAGGACAAAAACCTTAGAAAACACTTCTTCAAAGTAGCATGTCTTTTGAATTCAATTGTGAAGTCAAGGCATTTGCAAAATAAATAGTTTGGGTTAATATAGAAACATTTATAATCAAATGTCTTAGCAGCCTTTGCTCCTTCCTGTGAAGTCAAAAACCTTAAAAGACAACACAATAACATTCAGTACCCAGACTCTCTGTATGATTTTCATCTTTACATGGCTTATAACTTTTTAAGTCTATTTCTTCCTTATGGTCTTGATCCCTTTTCTTTTCTCTTGAAAGTCTATGTATATTTTTAAACACACTATAAACCATTGAAAAGTTTTTTTTTTTTTTAAATCTGAATCTGTCTTTACTTTATCTATCTTTTCCTGACCATATACACTTTTAATTTCCTAAAAGGCATAGCTAATATTAAGGCCTTGTGACTAGGATTAAGCAAATTTAAATCTATATAGCATTTATTCTTACAAATTGGGATTTCAAACATATTTCACTCTCATTTCTATCTCCCTATCCACCATTTCTTTTAAAACACATCCACTACTGTAGATTAGTTGCGTTAGCCCTGATTCTGTAGCTCAGAATATGCCCAAGAGATAAGAATTCCACGTAACCATGTTTTTCTTCACAATAAGAAAAGCATGCCTGGGTTACAAAGAGTCCTATTATTATAGCTGAAGTATGAGGATTCATTCACTTGGATAACTAGCTGGAAAAGGTGATGAGGGTGCAGAAGGTCAATTGGAAATGTCCTGATATCTGTCACAAGCCACACAGCAGACACTGTAACAATATTTCCAATTATACCTTTCAATTGTAGTTAGTCTTTCTATGAGCTAGAATAATCTTAATCTATAAGGAGTTTGTATATTCATAAATTTAAGTACTTCAGTAAACACTTAAAGTATTTAGTAAACACTTAAAGTATTTACTAAAGTACTTAAATTTAGTGACAATTAAGATATCATTAGATGGCATAGAGTGATAAATAAAAGATACTCAGTTTGTTTCACTTTATGTACTTGGATAAACAACTTAGCCTGGAGGTGAAGAGCAAGGCCAGGGTGTCAGCCAGATCTGTTTTCCATACCACCAGAAATCATATAAATGGCTTCCTCTACTCAAGCTCTGTACCATTTTTTATAAAACAAAGACCTGAGTGTTTACCCTATAGATTTTCCTCATGAAGCTTAATTGTCAAGTGTCTACATTATGAAGACTGAAGGTCTTTTTTTTTTTTTAACAATAAATGAGTACTATCATTACAAAAGTGGCAAATTAAATTTGATGCAAATTATTCAAATGCCTATAGCCTGGAAGAATCACCAAGAATATGCAAGTATGTATAATTACACTGTAAATGTAAATAATTACCATCGGATATTAAGTGTTCAAAAGAAAGTGTTAGAAGCTTCTTGGTAACTCTGTAAATGTGGCTCTTATGTTCTCTATGCATCTTTGTGACTACAGCATAGCCTCCCTCTTTCATATGGACAAAGATATAATATACCCATAAACCTAAATTTACACTTAAGAGTTTAAAATTCAGATAATTTAAATTGAATAACTCTCTCCAATTAGTTAATAAAAATATATCATTTTTATAAAAATTACTTGCTTTAAGATAGTTTTGAAATCTGAGTGAAACCTACAAGATAAATATTGCAATAACATTATGGATGCTGTGTATCAAGAAAGAGTGCCGTCTCAGTGATTTTGGAGATGAATGTTATTAGATGACTTTTAGGCATTTTTGTGTTTATTAATGCTAAATAAAATATTAATCACAAAGAAAAAATTTTTTGTCTGAAGTGGTTTTTCATGCACCATACAGAGCAGTCTGGGCTAATAATGTAAACAATTTGACACTGCATTAATGAAGGCACTGCTGGCTCAACCGTTGTAGCAGTGAACTAAAGAAAGGCTGAGTTCCAAAGAGACTTTGACTCTGGTGAGCCCCTTTTAGCTTTGTGAAATGTGTTTCCATTAAAGCCAGCAACATCTTGCAGCAGGCACCCTACAGCCAATTATACCCTTGTTTAAGGAAAAAATTTTAAAGACAGCCTAATAGCATTGCTTCTTCTTAACCATTAAGTTTGCTTAGGAAATTGACATGAGGTGATGCTTTCAGACATTTCAATAAAACTTTATGAAATTTTGACAATTAATAAATAAAAAATGTATGCAGAGCTTTCATTTCTATTCTCTAGTTACCAGGGTGGGTTAAACTGCAGACACATGAGCAAACTACCCTAATCCAAGGCTTCACTCTTAGTCATGAGGACTCAGACAATGGGCTAAACTGGTTAAGGGTCAGCTTCCCCTGAAAAGTGCTGCTGATTAGAATTTTGGTGCTGTGGAAAGATTGAAATTTTGCAGGGCTATGTCTAGCTCACTGAACAACCATTCCTTGCCAACCTCTGTGTTTGAACCAATATCATGTAACAGATAAACAAACCAAAAAACACAACAAAACAAAACAAAATAAAAAACCTTGGAATTCTACTACTTTAAGAGATCACTTGTTTTCATCTACCCAAAGGCTCTGGACCTATAGAAAAGCTTCTCCATCTTTTTATCATTACCTCTCTGACGTACCCAACACTATATTTTTAACTTTTCTTGATTTATGATTTTGCTTCATAAAACTATAAGAATAATTTTATGATACTGCTTCCACAGTGAAACATAGAATTTGCAATAATGTAAACCTCTGTTCAGAAGCCATGGTCACCCACAATGGCTCCAAAATGAACATGCTCATTCCTTCTAAGATGAGAGGTGTGGTTTTATGTTGACACCTGTGTTTAACAGTCAATTTTCACAAAAGCAAAATCATTCTATTTGGGGTCTGATTAAAAGCTAAGTGCAAATGTTAGATCCTTGTTAACTGAATTTTGTAAGTGCTGTTTATTACAAAGATAAATGTTTAATTCATAAATGTTTATGTTAGAAGTTATTTTGAGCTCAAGTGGAGGGTTATACAAAATAAACAGAAATTAGTTTATCATAGAATTTGTAGTTTTCTAGGGAAAATGTGCAGCAAACACATGAAAGATACACACACAAATGAGAAACTCTAAGTAGAAAACTAAAGCTAGAGATAAGAGAAGTGATCAAGTAACAGACTTCCTTTTACTAAGGCTGGGAACTTGTCCAACTTCCTGGCTTCCTTAGTCCCTTAAAGGCCCTCTGTCCAGTAGGTCCTGGAAGAAGACTATGAAGTGAAAAAAAAAAAAAAAAAAAAAGCATGAAGAACTTTTCTCCACTCTTTCTACTTCTTGCATTCTTCCTAATTCTGTGATATCATTCCAATTTACCTTGATCTCTTCATAAATAGAAAATCCAGCAGAAGCAATGGAGCCCAGTTTTTTTTTTCCAGTAATTTCATAACAAGCCTTGAGATTTCCTCCCGTCTCTAGAGAAGTGCTTCCATTTTACCTGGTGAGGCCTCCACAGATGTGCTCAAAGCAAGGTTACTGCATTCTCTGTCATCAGGCTAACACCATGACTAGCTGTTGAATCCTTGCTTATGCAACCAGATAACACCTAAAGTGGCTCAGTCTCCAGACTGTGAATATCTAATAAGCTAATTATTTTTCATTAAGTTCAAATTACATACAGTGAGTGCGTCCTTCAGTTTATTGCTCGGTGAAACCTTTGCTTCTTTTTTTAATTGAATGTTTTCCCCAAGTTTTCTATTACTTTTGAGATCACAATAAAATTATATTATTTCTCCCTAACTTTTCTCCCTCTAAAACTTTCTATAATCACCTCCCTGCTCTTTTAAATTCATGGCTTCCTTTTTATTAATTGTTGTTACTTGCATATATAGATGTACATATATTTTTATATACACACATGTAAATACACATTATATTCCTAAATATAACCTTATAACCTTCACAGTCTATATAATTGTGTAATATTATTTGTATGAATAAGGGCTGACAATTTCGCATTGGATAAGCACTGGGTGTATGATCTTCCATGAAGAAGATCATTTCTTCTACTTTCACATGACTTAGTTTCCTGAAGTTCTTTGTGTAGTGTTGGGGCCTGGTGGTTTTTCCAATGCCCACTTTGGCATGTTCACTGGTACCATTTTGTTCAGCTCATGTTTAGCCAGGCAGATTTGTGAGATTTTGAGGGTGTAGCTTCTAATATTAGTAGGAGACACAAGCAACTTCACCAATATTCTATACCTAGCTAATATTTCTTCTATTAAATACTAAATACAATTTGAGAAAAAAGGACCTCTCAGAGTGAAGACCTAAAAGAGAGTGTACACTGTACAGAAATAGAGAGAAGCTTATTGTACTAATCTCTTCATGAAAAAGCCTTGTGATTAGGCTGGGTGTAATATGTGCAAATAAAACATTATGTTTCTGGAGAAGTAATAAGAGTAAACCAGGGTCAACTGAAATCTAAGAGCTAAAGGTCACATTGAGGAAGGTCACCTAAACACAGTGACCAATGGTGTTGGTTGAAGAGAACTATTATTTTTACTTAGGAACAGTACTTGAGAGTGTTCTGGGCAGGCCGACTGATCTTCTTTTGTATAATTCACTTGAGGATGTTAGTGCAGACTTCTGGTAGGTTATAAAAGATGCAAGGCTATTGTATGAAGAGATGAACAGCCCCAGATTCTTTTTTAAATACTCCCAGGAGAATAGATATGTACTTGCTAGAAGTTGTAATGTTTCTTAACTAACTATGAATTATTTAGTAACACTACATAATAAATATGTTAAGAATTTGCAAGTATTAGTAATAAATTTAATAGAATTGAAACATAACAGTTCTAATATTTTTATCTCAAATTGTAGCTACTATCCATAATTGCTTAGGGAAAATTTGGCTTTCTTATCACTTTAAATAAAATAAAGAAAACCTTATAATTAAATACAAAATCATTAGTTTTTGGAACTAAAACATTGTTTATTTATTTATTCTTTGTGTTCTTGAAGGAGGAATGCAGAAAAAAGAAAATCAAAATGAATATTACAGACATAAATAAATGTTTACAAACTCCTAGCCTATTTACAAACCTGCTACTATTCTATATGCAATATTTTTCTATCTCTCAAATTTAAAACCTCTTAATTTCACTTAAAACACTAAATGAAAACAGATAAAAGTGTAAAAATATAATTGTGGGCAAATTTTAAACATTTTTATAATGAAAAAAGTATTTCTTTAGAAAGTAGAAGTGATACTGAAATTTAGATTTACCTACATTTGATTATTGTTCTTATCTAAGACATACAAGCAGAATACAATTTCATTGCTTAAATATAAGTAACATTTTTACTAAAAACTAATCATATTTAATTAATCAATTAACCATAAATATCTAATCAGTCTTATTTCTTAGACAACTTTTATGTTTAGAAGAATGTTTGGATTGTCTTAAAATTTATCACATTCCTGTCCATGTCAAGAAAAATTCCCATTTACAAATTTATTCATTATTTCTTGTCATCTGAAAAAAAATCATTAAGTAGTACCCAGATGCAAATTTATTCTCAATAAAAAAAAATGAGAAATTATGTCACACTAAATCTAGCAATTAGATTCTGCTGAAATTCTTCCTTTTATTTCAAAACATTCTTTATAAATAATTGATTTAAAATAAATAGATTAATTTTGTGAATGATTATAATCTGAGAATTTTGCTTAAGAGACAGTTTTTTTAATATGAGAAAACTTAAAAAAATAGTTTTATGAAAAGATGCATCAGAATAAGACCAATTTCAAATATGTTGACTTTGTTGGGTTAACTTTTTTATTGTACCTCATTTGGAGCAAACTAAAATTTTACATACATATGAACATGTTTCAGAATATTGGAACAACCTATGATGTCTGCTAGTTTCAAGGAACACACACAGTGACTAGGATTCTTATGTGTCACACAGCACATTTTATAAGATAGCCCAGCCCTTTGAGTCTTGGGTAATGTTCAAAATATACAGTTTTATACAGCTGGTGCCCACTGACTATCCTGCTTAGATTATTGGATTGTCTATGACTATTAGCTAGTGACTGACTATCCATGAGCCTACAATGGACAATTCCAAACCTACTGTCATATGCCAGCCTTGTTTAAACTCAGTGGATCACAAAGTAAAATGAAAAGTCATGTCTGTGAGATTGGGATTTGTAGGACAAAGTGGTAGTTGAAAAGGGAAAAAAATGAAAGAAGCTGGAGATGAATTATCATACTGTATTATACATCTATGAAATTTTTAAATAATACATTTAATAAAAATTATTTTTAAAAAGTTAAAATTAATTATTTTCACCTTTGGTCATGATCTTAAAAATGTGAGGGGTAAAAATAAAAAAAGAGCAAGATGGTTTCAAATAAACATCATTGGATTTGGGTTTTTCTTTGATGTGAAAATAACTGTATCTTGACTCTTCACCTTTGCAAGCATAAAGTATATAAGCTGATTTATATGTTACAGAAGTCAAGGACTTCTTGCCCTTTGTGGGGAGGAGATAGGAAAGGGGTAGGCTGAAGATTGACTGGGCCGGATTGGGAGGAGGGAAGGAAGGGGGAGCAAGGAGGTACATGGATAAAAATTCCTTATTTTATAAATAAAAAGTTAAAAAAAAACAAAGTCAAATATTAAGACATTGAGATTTTAAGAGACCCTGGCTTTTAAGGTAACAAACATTTTTAAAAAACTAGAATTTTAAAAATTGGACTGTGTTTTATAACTTGATATTAACAAAATGTCTTGAAGATAGTAACAAGTTATGGTTTATGAGTAGTGTGTTTATGTACAATGCTGACAAGAGATAAACTTATAATGACTAAACTTCATATAAGAATGTTTTTCAGTCTGCTGTTAAAAAAAAGGACTATTTTGGTTCATGATAGGCATAGTAGAAGTAGGTGAAGAAATCAGAACATCAATGGGGAAAGAGGGCAGAGTGAGGAGAGACTCAATCAAGCAGCCCAGAAGCAACATGTAAGGAAATACTGGAGAGCCATGGGCCAAGTGGCAGAACAGATTAATGGAAATGGGTTGAATTAAGATAAAAGAGTTAGCTAGAAATGTGCCTGAGACACAGGCCAAGTAGAATGTGATTAATATAAGTATCTAAGTCATTTTGGGGGGCTAAAAACCACATGTTACAAAAACATGTCAGTTTGTCATATTCTGGAATAGGAAATTCCCTAGTTTGATTGATCTGTGAGCATTTCTGAGGACTTTTATTTTTGACTGCTGATTAAATTAGCAATGTCTAGCCCATTGTGAGCTCTGGCATCCTTGGGCCACCCTTCCCCAAACTGGGAAAGAAGACGTCATCTTAGCATGATCCAGAAGCAGCAAGCTATCAAACAACACTTTGTGAAGGTATCTTTTTCAGTCTTGATTTCCATGTTCTTGCCTTTAGTTCCTGCCATGACATCCCTCCAGATTGTAACATAGAAGTTTAATATAAAATAAATCTGTTTTTAAAAGAATAGAGCAACGTAGAACAATGAAAGATATTTACTATTGATTTTTGAATAGAGAATTTATTTTTATTTCACAATTCTGATAACAAACATAACAATGAAATGCTATTTCTACATGGCACAATATGACATATATGATGCATGCATCTATATGTATATGCATGCTTATATATACGTATGCATATATGTATAAATAATTTAGAAATCCACTTAACCTTTTTTCTATTCTGAATAATAAACACTGAAGATATTGGGAGTTGGCAGATATTTTATTTATGGAATTTTAAGATAATCCATTTCACAGAAATGTTAAAAACTATATAAGTACATTTAGTATTTGAAAATTTCATGGAAGCTCAATTGATAACTAAATATTTTAAATTTTACATGAATATACATTTTAAACTGAGAAACTGAAATAATTCCAAAATAAAATACTAGGATTACTTTTATTCTCTTTCTCTGTTAAGAATTATTCTTATTCAATGACATTACTATTCAATCCAGTTTCTGTGACAGCAAGACTGAAAGGTCAAAGTCACATTTTCTAGATTATTGTGAACAGGGTCACAGTTTAGAATCTAAAAATGACAGTTAAACAAATGTCTCATTATATATGGAATCATTTCTATGCATTGCAGAAAAGAAATATTCATAATTATCTGGGAAACTTTATGCCCTTAGGATATAAAGCATCTATATTCTGATAGGTTTTCCATATCATATATATTGTGGGGGAGAAGTGTTAAACTATTTTGAGTAACATAACAGACATTCCAACCCATTTTGTTTTGTTCTTAGATATAGTAAGAAATCCACCTTAATGAGCACAAACATTGACATATTGTTTCATCCTATTGTGCCATGAGCTTGAGTTTCTTTCCAGGAGTAGAATTGTTGACACCACAAAAGGAATACTTACCTATGCATGACAATAAAATCTGCAAAGAAATATAACAATTATACTTAGCACGAGTTTTAATTCCTTGTAATACATTTACCAAGAGACAATTTGTGAATTAAATATCATTATTAAATTTTAAATTCAAAATAATTAATTTATTTACTTTGGAAACTTTAATGTTACCTTTCAGTGTTATAAAAATTAGTTTTAAAAGCTGGGAGAGAGATTCCACAGTGATCCCTAGAGACAAATAGCAGGAGGGACACCCCAAGGCCAGGCCCTGCTCCAGGGCAACATGCTTCACCAAAGACAAAAACTTTCAAACCAAAGACCCAAGTTCAGAGCAGAGTCAGAGATTGTGCAGACTTGGTGCACAGAGTAGACAGGAGACATACAAGTCTTCTCGCCACAAGTGACTAGGAGTTAACCAAAGAAGCAATGGGCAGACACCAGTGAAAGAATACATATAACAATATAAAGAACACTAAGGCAACACCAGAAGAAACTGGTGGTTCTACAACACCAAGACCTGAACAGAGCAGTGAAGAGGAAACAGAAGGAAACAACCTCAAAAACACCTTTATGAAGATTATAGAAGCCTTAAAAGAGGATATAAAAAATCTCCTTAAAGAAATAGAAGAAAATACAAACAAAAAATTGGAAGAGATGAACAAATCCTTGAAATAAAACTAAGAAAAACAACAAATGAAAGAAAAATTCAAGGAACTATAAATTGAAATAGAAGCAATAAAGAAGGCACAACATGGGGCAAAGGTGGAAATACAAAATCTGAAGAAGAGAATGAGAACTACATAACCAACAGAATCCAAGAAATGAAAGAGAAAAATCTCTGGAGTAGAAGAATCAATAGTGGAAATAGATACATCAGGCAAAGAAAACAGTAAAATCAAAAAAGCCATAACACAAAACATTCAGGAAATTTGGGACACCATCAAAAGACCAAACCTGGGAATAACAGGAATAGAAAGAGAAGAATTCCAGCTCAAAGGCAAAGATAATGTATTCATTAAAATCATAGAAGAAAACTTTCCCAACCTAAAGAAGAAAATGCTTGTAATGATACAAGAATCTTACAGAAAACCAAATAGATTACACCCCCAAAAAAATTTGTTTGCCACATAGTAATAAAGCCATAAAACATACAGAACAAAGAAAAAAATAAGAGCTGCAAAAAAAGTACCTATAAAGGCAGAATCATCAGAATAACGCCAGAATCATCAGAATAACACCAGAACATTCAATGGAAACAATAAAAGCACAAGGTCCTGGTCAAAAGTTATACAGACACTAAAAGAGCATGGCTGATAACCAACTACTATACACAGTAAAACTATCAATTCCTATAGATGGAGTAAACAAGATATTTCACGAAAAATCAGATTTAAACAATAACTATCCACAAATTCGGCTCTACAGAAAGCACTAGAGGGAAAACTCCAACCTAAGGATTCCAGATACACCCATGAAAATACAATCAATCAATAATCCCACAAAAAAAAAGCCCAAAGAAAAGAAATACACACAAGCTCCCACCAAAAATAACAGGAAAAAACAATCAGTGGTCATTAATATCCCTTAATATCAATGGACTCAATTCACCTATAAAAAGACACACCCTAACACAATGGATACAAAAACGGAAGCCATCATTCTGCTGCATACAAGAAACATACCTCAACTTCAAAGATAGACAAAACCTAAGAGTAAAGGGTTAGGAAAAGATTTTCCAGTCAAATGGCCTCAAGAAACAAGCTCGTGTTGCCTTCCTAATACCTAACAAGTAGACTTCAAACTAAAATCAATCAAAAGAGGCCAGGAGAGACATTACTGATTCATCTCAAGAAAAATTGATGAAGATGAGATTTCAATTCTGAATATTAATGCCCCTAATATAAGGGCAACAACATATGTAAAAGAAACACTACTAAAGCTCAAATATCACACTCTAATAGTGGGAGACTACAATACCCCACTATTACCTTAGGATAAATCAACCAGACAGAGACTCAACAGAGAAACAGGGGTCTAACAGAGGTTATAATGCATATGAACTTTAGTAGATATATACCAAACCCTCCAACCAAACAAAAAGGAAAACACATATTTCTCAGTACCTCATGGAACTTTCTCTAAAATTGACCACATAATTGGTCATGAAGCAAATATCAATAAATACAAAACAAAGAAAAGTAATCCCTTTTATCATATCAGACTACCATGGTCTAAAATTAGAGTTCAACAACATCAAAAATCATGGAAAACCTACTAACTCATGGAAACAAAATATCACTCAACTGAACCACTTCTGGGTCAAGGAAGAAACTAAGAAAGAAATCAGACTTCCTAGAATTTACCGAAAATGAATCCACAACATACTCAAACTTATGGAACACAATGAAAGCAGTATTAAGAGGAAAATCAATAGCAATAGATGCCTATATAAAAAAGCTAGAGAAATCCCACACTAGAAAACAGCACAGCTGAATGCCTTAGAACAATTAGAAGCAAACTCATCTAGAAAGAGTAGATGGCAGGAAATAATCAAATTTAGGTGTTCAATCAATACAATTGAAACATAGAGAACAATAAAAAGAATCAATTAATCAAAGAGTTGGTTCTATGAGAAAGTCAGCAAGATAGATAAACCCTTATCTAAAGTAACCAAAAACCAGAGAGAGCATATCCAAATCAAAAAAATAAGAAATGAAAAGGAGGACATAACAATAGACCCTCAAAATCCAGAGAATTATCAGGTCATACTTTGAAAATCTATACTCAACAAAAATGGAAAACTAGGATAAAAGGACAGCTTTTGGGACAGGTATCAGTTACCAAATTAAATCAAGATCAGATTAAAGATCAAAACAGATCTATAACCACAATGTAAACAGAAACTGTCACTAAAGGTCTCCAAAGTATAAAAAATCCCAGTCCCAGATGGTTTCAGTGCAGAATTCTATCAGATATTCAAATAAGAACTAATACCAATACTCCTCAAAGAGTTCCATACAGTAGAAAATGAAAGAATATAGCCAAACTTTTTTATGAGACCACAATACCCTAATACCCAAGCCACTCAAAGATGCAACAAAGAAAAAAATTACAAATTTCCCTCATTTGATACAAATGTATACATTTGATACATTCGATACAATTGGGTACATTCCATACAATGTTTTGTATCAAAAATATTGATACAAAAATTATCAATGAAATTCTGGCTAATCAAATACAACAACATTAAAAAAAGTCATCTACCATGATCAAGTAGGCTTCATGGGATGGTTCAACATACAAAAAACTAAATGTCATCCATTACATAAACAAACTAAAGAAAAAAAAAAAACATGTGATCATGTCCTTAGATGCTGAAAAAGCCTTTGACAAAATCCAACACTCCTTTATGATAAAAGTCCTAGATGATCAGGAATACAGGGAAAAAACCTAAATATAATAAAGACAATTTACAAGAAGCCAACAGCCAACACCAAACTAAATGAAGAGAAACTCAGAGCAATCCCACTAAAATCAGGAACTAGACAAGGCTGTCCCCTCTCCCCTTATCCATTCAATATATTTCTAAAAGTTTAGCTAAAGCAATAGAGAACAAAAGAAAATTAAGAGGATAGAAATTGGAAAAGATGAAGTGAAACTATCTCTATTTGCAAATGATATGATTGTATACATAAGTGACCCACAAAATTCTACCAGGGAACTTATACACCTGGCAAACACCTTCAGCAATGTAGCAGGATACAAGATTAACACAAAGAAATCATTAGCCCTACTATACACTAAAGATAAAATGGCTGAAAAAGTAATACGGGAAACATCACTCTTTATAATAGCTGCAAATAGCATTAAATACCTCAGTGTAATGATAACCAAAGAAGTAACAGATTTGTTTGACAAGAATTTAAATCACTGAAGAAAGAAATTGAAGAGGATATCAGAAAATGGAAAGATCTCTCATGTTCCTGGATAGGTAGGATCAACATAGTAAAAATGGCACTTACCAATAGCAATCTACACACTCAGTGAAATTCCCATTAATTCCTAATACAATTTTTTACAGACCTTTCAAGAACAATACTCAATTTTAATTGGAATAACAGGAAAGCCGGGATTGCCAAATTTTCCTCAAAAAAAAAAAAAGGTCAGAAGGCATTACCATCTCCAACTTCAAGATATACTATAGAGCTACAGTAATAAAAAAAAAAAAACCAGCCTGGTACTGGCATAAAAACAGACTTGTGGATCAATAGAATTGAATGAAGACCCTGACATTAACCCACACACATATGAACACCTGATCTTTGACAAAGAGGCCCAAAATAATTAATCAAAATAGGATAGTATCTTCAACAAATGGTGTTGGCATAGCTGGATGGCAGTGTGTAGAAAAATGCAAATAGATCCAAGCCTGTCACCATGCACAAAACTCAAATCCAAGTGGATCAAAGACCTCAACATAAACACAGCCACACTGAATTTGATAGAAAAGAAAGTGGGAAATACCCTCCAATGCATTGGCACAGGTGACCACTTTCTAAATATAACACCAGTAGCACTGACACTAAGATCTGTAAAGCCAAGTACACAGTCAATAAGATAGAACGACAGCCTACAGAATGGAAAAAGATTTCCACTAATCCTACAATTGACAGAGGACTGATCTCTAAAACATATAGAGAATTAAAGAAACTAGAGCCCAAAGTCCTAAATAACCCCATTAAAAAATGGAGTTCAGAGTTAAAGAGGTAATTCTCAGCAGAAGAATTATCAATGGCTGAAAGGCACTTGAAAATGTGTTCAACATCTTTAGCCATCAGAGAAATGCAAATCAAAATAACGTTGAGATACCACCTTACATCTGTTAGAATGGCTAAGATTAATAATACAGATAACAGCCTATGCTGGAGAGGATGTGGAGCAAGGCAACACTCCATTGTTGGTGGGAGTGTAAGCTTGTTCAGCCACTCTGGAATGCAGTATGGCAGTTTTTGAGAAAACTGGAAATCAATCTCCCCATGGATTCAACAATACTACTACTTAGCATATACCCAAAAGATGCAAATTTGTGCCCCAATTGCATTAGCTCCACTATGTTCATAGCAGCATTATTTATAATAGGAAGAACCTGGATTCAATCTAGATGCCCCCTCAATTGAAGAATGGATTAACAAACTGTGGGACACAACTTTGTTGTGCAGTCTCTGCATAATAGGAAAGTGCAGAACTTATCTCAAGTCCTGGCTATAGTAGTGTGTGAAGCTGGTGCAACTTAGTTGGTCACCTCAAAATTGTTCTGAGAAGTACGTATTCCAAATATGAGCTTTGGTTGGTGTCTATCAGCCTAATGGCTTTGTCATAGTCCATGTAAAGTCATTATTATGGGTCCTCATCTTCTGTTTGGATTCTTCAAAGGTCAAAATTAGGCATTGTCATGGTTTACTGCAAAAACTAATGAGACTCAAACACTTACATTGTACAAGAAACTAGATAAAGCCTTCCTTTTAGAATGAATTAGGACTCTATATGAACATCAATATCATGACAAAAGATTAAAACATGCACACACATTTATATGTATATATATGAACATATATATACAAACATATATGTGTGTATATATATGTATATAAATATGTATATGTATATATATATATATGAACACTCTCTTAACTTTTTTCTGTCCCATATCAGCGGCTCTTATGATATGATACAGAAATTTTGCATTTTCCTTTAACAAGCATGTTTGAGTTTAGAGAAAGAGACAGCTACATTCTAACTCCAAAGCCAGTTTTAATTTATAATTGAACTGAGACTTCACTTTTTTTAAATAAATAAAGAGATATAGATATTAAACAGTGATGTTTTTCCCTGTAGAGTATATTGATATTGGTAGGTCCAATATTTCTTTGCTTGTAAATTTTTCTGCTTTAGACATCTAGATGTCTAAAATCTTTTGAATTCTTGAAGATGAGTATTTCTAGTTTTCTGTCAAGACAAAACTCTGCCCCAAAACTTGAGTTTTTCTTACAACTTAAATAATTGTCACATGGGTGAATGAGCCACCAATTTTCTCTATCAAAAAGTTTTTCCCACTCTAATTGAGGCTTTCTTAATTTAAATGGTATCCATAGCTTTTTATTCACCTGCAAAAACAAAAGCAAAACCCCTTCACCAATGTAGCACATATCCTGGTTTCCATTTTGAGACCAGCAAATCCTAAAAGTAGACAGCCTGATTTACTTCAGTCCTTTTTTTTTCCTATAGTCCAATGCCTTTAAGCAGGTGTGTTTCCATTTTTTTCTTTCTTTATTTTGTATTTAACAAAAAAACAGTAACATGAATTTAAAATAAGGAAAAGTTAACAATAACTATGAACAGGATAAGAATCATAAGCATGGCTTATCAAGGGTGGTAATGCAAATAAGATTGCTACACATATATTTAGTATGTGTTCAGCTTTCCCTCTGAAATTTTTTTTCCCATCCCTGTATATCCTTATTCAAGGTCCCTTCCCCCTCCCACCACATCTTGACATTTCTCTTCTCTGCAACTCCCCATCCCCTCCCTGGGCAGGGAGCAGAGAGTCCTATGGTCCCACTGACCCAATAATGCTTGGATCAGTCACCACTCCTGGCCAACTCCAGTTTTGTCCACCCTCCCTCAAGAGTGAGTCAGGTGTTCCTATAGTTGGAGTGGGGTTCAAAGAGTCAGTCCAGGGTGTTTCTGGTCCCAAGCTGTTCAGTGGTTGTGGTTTGCAGCTTGGGCATGTTTAGCTTTTTTTTTCTTGTTTGTTTGTTTAGAGACCACTAGTGAGTGAGTACATCCCCTGCTTATCTCTCTGAGATTGTGATGCCTCGCTCAGGAGGATATTCTCCAAATCCATCCATTTGCCTGCGAATTTTAGGATATCGTTTTTTCTTACTGCTGAGTAGTATTCCATTGTGTAGATGTACCACAGTTTGTTAGTCCATTCTTCAGTAGAGGGACATCTAGGTTGTTTCCAGGTTCTTGCTATTACAAATAATGCTGCTATGAACATAGTTGAGCTAATACCTTTGGAGTGTGAATGTACCTCTTTAGGGTATACACCCAGAAGTGGTATTGCTGGATCCTTGGGGAGATTGATTCTCAATTTTCTGAGAAACCTCCATATTGCATTCCAAAGTGGCTGAACAAGCTTACACTCCCACCAACAATGTAGGATTGTTCCCCTTGCTCCGCATCCTCTCCAACATAGGCTGTCATCTGTGCCTTTTATCTTAGCCAATCTAACAGGTGTTAGGTGGTATCTCAAAGTTGTTTTGATTTGCATTTCTCTGATGGCTAAGGATGAAGAGCAGTTTTTCAGGTGCCTTTCAGCCATTCGTTGTTCCTCTGCTGAGAATTCCCTTTTTAAATCTGTACCCCATTTTTTGATAGGGGTATTCAGGGTTTTGGGCTCTAAATTCTTGAGCTCTTTATATATCTTAGAGATCAGTACTCTATCCCTTGTAGGGTTGGTGAAAATCTTTTCCGATTCTGTAGGCTGGAGTTTTGTCCTATTGACAGTGTCCTTGGCTTTGCAGAAGCTTCCCAGCTTCAGGATATCCCACTTATTGATTGTTGGTCTTAGTGCCTGTGCCTGTGGTGTTATAGTTAGGAAGTGGTGGCCTGTGCCAATTTGAAGAAGTGTATTTCCCACTTTCTTTTCTATCAAGTTTAAAGTGGCTGGGTTTATGTTGAGGTCTCTGATCCACTTAGATTTGAGTTTTGTGCAGGGTGACAGGCTCCGATCTATTTGCATTTTTCTACACACTTCCATCCAGCTATGCCAACACCATTTGTTAAATATACTATCTTTTTTCCATTGAATATTTTGGGCCTCTTTGTCAAAGATCAAGTGTTCATAGGGTTTTGGGTTAATGTCTGGATCCTCAGTTCTATTCCATTGGTCCACAAGTGTGTTTTTATGCCAGTACCAGGCTGTTTTTATTACTGTAGCTCTATAGTATAGCTTGAAGTCAGGGATGGTGATACCTCCTGAGGTTCTTTTGTTGAGTAAAATTGTTTTGGCAATCCTGGCTTTCCTGTTATTCCAAGTGAAATTGAGTATTGTTCTTTCAAGGTCCAAAAAATATTGTTTTGCGATTTTGATGGGCAGTGCATTGAATCTGTAGATTGCCTTTGGTAGAATTGTCATTTTTACTATGTTGATCCTACCAATCCAGGAACATGGGAGAGCTTTCCATTTTCTGATATTCTCTTCAATTTCTTTCTTCAATGATTTAAATTTTTGTCAAATAGGTCTGTTACTTCTTTGGTTATAGTTACTCCAAGGTATTTAATACTATTTGTAGCTAACATGAAGGGTAATGTTTCCCTTATTTCTTTTTCAGCTCTTCTATCTTTAGTGTATAGAAGGGCTACTGATTTCTATGAGTTTATCTTGTATCCTGCTACATTGCTGAAGGTGTTTATCAGCTGAAGCAGTTCCTTGGAAGAATTTTGTAGGTCACTTATGTATACAATCATATCATCTGCAAATAGAGATAGCTTCACTTCTTCTTTTCCAATTTGTATGCCCTTAATCTCTTTTCCTTCCCTTATTGCTTTAGCTAAAACTTCAAGAACTATATTGAATAGATAAGGGGAGAGAGGACATCCTTGTCTAGTTCCTGACTTTAGTGGTACTGCTTTGAGTTTTTCTCCATTAAGTTTGATACTGGCTGTCGGCTTCTTGTAAATCGCCTTAATTACATTTAGGTATTCTCCCTGTATTCCTGATCTCTCCAGGGCTTTTATGATTATAAAGGACTGTTGGATTTTGTCAAAGGCTTTTTCCACATCTAAGGATATGATCATGTGGTTTTGTTCCTTTAATTTGTTTATATGATGGATAACATTTTCAGTTTTTCATATGATAAACCAGCCCTGCATTTCTGAGATGAAGCCTACTTGGTCATGGTGGATGATATCTTTTATGCATTGTTGTATACGGTTTGCCAAAATTTTGTTGAGAATTTTCGCATCAATATTCATGAGAGAAATTGGTCTGTACTTTTCCTTCTTTGTTGTGTCTTTGAGTGGCTTGGGTATTAGGGTGATTGTGGCCTCATAAAAGGAATTTGGCAATATTCCTTCAGTTTCTTCTGTGTGAAATAGTTTGAGGAGTAACGGTAGTAATTCTTCTTTGAATGTATGGTAGAATTCGGCAATGAAGCCATCTGGACCAGGTCTTTTATTTTTGGGGAGGTTTTTAATAAGTTTCAATTTCCTTAAGGGTTATAGACCTGTTTAGGTAATTAATCTGATCTTCATTTAATTTTGTAGATGGTACCTGTCAAGAAAGCTGTCCATTTCTTCTAGGTTTTCCATTTTTGTGGAATACAGATTTTCATAATATGACCTGATAATTTTCTGTATTTCCTGGGGGTCTGTTGTTATGTCCCCCTTTTCATTTTTGATTTTGTTGATTTGGATACTCTCTCTCTGTTTTTTGATTAGTTTGGCTAAGGGTTTATCTATCTTGTTAACTTTCTCAAAGAACCAACTCTTAGATTCGTTGATTCTTTGTATTGTTCTTTTTGTTTCAATTGTATTGATTTCAGCTCTAAGATTGATTATTTCCTGCCGTCTACTCCTTCTAGGTGAGTTCGCTTCTAATTGTTCTAAGGCTTTCAGCTGAGCTGTTAGGTCTCTAGTGTGGGATTTTTCTAGGTTTTTCATATAGGCGTCTAGCACTATGAATTTTCCTCTTAAGACTGCTTTCATTGTGTCCCAGAAGTTTGGATACGTTGTAGATTCATTTTCATTGAATTCTAGGAAGACTTTGATTTCTTTCTTAATTTCTTCCTTTACCCAAAGATGGTTCAGCTGATTGATGTTTAGTTTCCATGAGTTGGTAGGCTTCCTTTGGGTGCTGATGTTCTTGAACTCTAACTTTAGGCCCTGGTAGTCCGATATGTTACAAGGGGTTATTTCCATTATTTTGTATCTGCTGATATTTGCTTTATGACCAATTATGTGGTCAATTTTGGAGAAAGTTCCATGAGGAGCTGAGAAATATGTATATTCCTTTGCCTTTGGGTGGAAGGATCTGTAGATATCTATGAAATCCATTTGCATCATAACCTCATTTAGACTCCTTATTTCTCTGTTGAGACTCTGTCTGGTTGATCTATCCAG
>PVIH01018662.1:0-37793 GCA_004025045.1 Sigmodon hispidus
AGAGGTATTAAAAAAAAAAAAAAAAAAAAAAAAGAAGGGGCCTTACAGAACAATATAGGTAGACTATGATTGGCTTCATTCATATTATACTTAAACCCTGATTCAAAATTGCCATGTAAATTTGTGAGATTTGAATTAAAAATGTTTCTTGTTAATTTTTACTTGTGGACAATTTCAAGCCATTGTGGTGATATATTGTATATTTAATAAAATTTATCTGGAATAGCAGAGGAAAGAATCACCCACAGATAAGCAATGAAGATCAAGGAGTGGTGATCTTCTCTGACTGCCTTTAGCTCCATCACTAGGGAAACAGATATCCCCCGGATCTCTGTAAGTTCCAAGCCTAACATTCAGACAGTGGCAGTGCTCACACCTTTATTCGTAACTCTAACAGAGTTGAACCAGGAAGTAAACTGTCTCCGCAGGGAAAGGATTATAAGGCAGGAAAGGCAGAAATGTAGCTGTTTTGGAAAATCGACCAGTCAGATGGAGGACCTGTGAAGATAGCACTTATCCTATTCAGCCAGAGAGTTTGGGTGGGTGAGAATTAGCTGTGGTTTGTTTTCTCTCTCTGCTATTCTAGATTTTCCCCATGATCTACCTCCAGGTTTTCATTATATACCAACTAAAATTTGTGTGATATTAACGCTGTAGGACCCTGCTGTTCTACACCATAAATATTTGTCACTCCTATTGGTTTAATAAAATGCTGGTTGGTTATGTAGCTAGACAAAAAGTAGAGGCAAAGCAAGCAAGCATACTAGGGAAATTCTAGGAAGTGGGAGAGCAGAGCAGGAGACACCATTAAGAAGCAGAGGAAGGATGACAAAAATGCTGCACAGAAGCAAAGGTAACGAGCCACATGGCTGAACATAAATAGAATCATGGGTAAGAGTAAGATTTAGCAAGCAATAAATTTGAGCCATAGGTCAAACAATTTATAATTAATATAATACTTAGTTTGATTATTTGAAACCTTGGAACTCGGCAGCGTCAGAAACTTCTTACTACAATCCATTGTTGTAAACTGTCTTATGCTACTTGTATATATGTAAACTTAGGAGTATAATAGTCTTCCCTTTTATAGTTTAATCAAATAGAACCAAATCAATATTTGCTTCTTAAATTATAGCTTCAAAATATTCTGTGCTTTAAATAGCCAATATGCTTCATACTAAAATGAGTTTCTTCTTGTTTTTAATACTTTCCTAGCTTCTACCTCGGAACCAAGTTTTCAGGATAAACATTTCATATAGCTGTTTTACCATTCAGTTGATGTAGGAAAGATAAATCTCATCTCATCATTTTAAAATAAGGGATGATCTTTGAGTACTTTTCTGATTCTAAAATTAAATAACTTGTTGACTCCATCTTGAAATCTGGGGAGCTATATTGTAAAAAGACAAATTGTAGGACAAATAAACACTCATCTATTCACAACACAACTGACAAAAAAAATCTCTTTATATCCAATTATTTTACTTTTATAATTAAAAACACCCCACAAAACTTGTGAAGTGCAGTGGGCTTACCAAAAACTGCAAAGAATGATCTTCAAATGTCTTGGAAAGAGAAATTGTTCTTTACAGTAAACTGAGAGAAGATTATTTTCTTAGTAGGAAAGTTTGCTACATACCTGGTTGATTTTGATTCTAGAAAAACATATTAACTTCAAAGAGAAAAATAACACAAATACCAAGTGATAGAGAGACAGCTTAATTTAAGTTAGATGTAATACTCAGGGAAGTTGAAGGATTAAGTGTGACATATAAACCACAACTGGGTCAGAGGATTTGTTTTTGCATAAAGCTGTAGAGTCCTCAGTAGCTGCACTGGGTAGTAAACAATCCAGTAAACCACCCCAGAGGAAATGCAATGGAACAGAATTTGACTAAAGTTGTTAATGGGATTGCTTACAAGATTTAAAT
Source organism: Sigmodon hispidus (assembly GCA_004025045.1). Taxonomy (NCBI): domain Eukaryota; kingdom Metazoa; phylum Chordata; class Mammalia; order Rodentia; family Cricetidae; genus Sigmodon; species Sigmodon hispidus. The sequence continues at coordinate 1,932 of PVIH01018662.1, forward strand.
TGTTCTTTATAGTAGTTGCTCTCAGCAGGTCAATATGTTGAAAAAATATATCCTGTCCGATAATATATTCTCCATCACACTTTCAAGTTTGACAACAAATTTTCATTTTGTAAATATGTTATTTGTGACAGGATTAACATATCATAGCTTGAATACGAGAGTCAGAAACATGATAGAAAAGTCACACTAAGAGCACCAGGCATGTCATGATGGTATATAGCCAGATTTGGGGAATGAGTCACAGGAATGTGTGAGCCACAAGTCTTGCTCAAGAATACAGATGCATATTGCTGAGGAAATGCTGGCTTTGAAATAAGAACAAAAATATGAAACTTATCTATTGTATGATAGAAAGGATTTTGACACGTTTCTCAGTGGACTGATGGTGTGTTCAGGTCTGCAACCATTAGACATAGAAAAAGACTAGATTTCACCAAGCTGCAGTTAGGGCTCTGGTTGCATTTGCTTAGCATCTGGTTGTCTGCCTCAGTCAAGGAACAGCTGCAAGCTGCTTTTTGCTTAACTTTGTTTTATAATTTGGTATTTACTGTCCAAATGCTCCTCATAAATTTCTAGAAGCAAAAAATCTAAAGCATGAGGTTTATTGTTGTTTGCTTAAGTGCATGAGAAATGCTATTTTCTTCTCATTCATAGGTATGAATTGACTAACTTCTCAACACTCTGAAGTATGAACATGTTCAGTGAGCAACACTAACACATTATTTTGGCATATGGTACTTGTACATCTTACATAAACGAGTGCGCCTGCTCTAAGGTTGCCTGAAACACCAGTGATGAACACTATGTAGAAGATATTTCATGACAACACCAATGTTTTTCTCTTTGATTACTGTCACCTACAAGCATATGTGTAATTCCAAGTGGAGCAGAGCACCAGAATGACCACTAATTCTAGTGAGAGTATGCTGTTTAGAAAAATCAATGGTTTAAAATTCTTTATCTAAAACTTAGAAAATGTCTATATCTGGCTTGGATCTGAAGACCACGTGAAGTGAGCTTAATATGTAAGACAGAATGCATTCGGATTTGATTACTGCCAATGTTCTTAAATCAGCCTCTATGCAACTGTCTTGGCAGGAGGTAGAGGAAAAATAAGCCATTGTTAGGCTAGTTTGGGAGGAGGTCAATATTCACAACGTGCTGAGGACTGTTCTAATCATTTCCATCATGTACCAAATTTTTTATAGTAACTTGATGAAGTAGGTGTTATTGATCCAGCTGAATAAATAGAAAAACAGAAAAGAAAGAAATAGTCTTTTTAAAATCTTGAAGTAAATTAATTGAAGCAGGATTTTTCACTAACTATAAGTCAGCTTATAGAATTCTTCCACTAAGCAAGAGGTCTTTATCACAACTTCCCTGCTTATGAGATACCAACACTACCTAAAGTCTCTACATGATCTTCAACAGTCAAAATGCTACCAGCAGACACAGGAAGCATGAATTAAACTTCACAAATTTCTCCATTTTTATAATATGACTTCTAAAACTTATGTCCAAGGTATAACTGGAGTTCAGGTTTTGGATCAAATTTAAACAAAAATAATTAATGTGTCTGAGTTCCTTATGGAAAAAACTCAGAAGCCAGATTAAACTTATTCAGATATGCTCATTAAATATGAACTAGGCACTGGGTGATGTCCCGTGGGTGCACAGGGAAGGCTTCTCCTGTCATGAAGCTCAGTTTATACCTTGAGAAATTTGCATCAATAAATAATTGCAGCACAATGATAATATATGCATGCAAGTTGAGTGATGAGAAAAGAACAATAGGGGACAGCTCAAACTATAATTAATCATCTGGCAAAGATATGGAGATGCCAGATAATTCTCCACAAAAGAAAATGAAATGGTTCAAATACTAATAAATGACCAGATGCCACTCCAAATTGTGTGCTTGTGTTGGTGACAGCGCCCTTGGAAGTAATTCTGAACATTACTTAAAAATAGCAATACTGGAAAACAAGTGTGACACCATCATCTGATCTTTGTTTACTTACACTTTAATTTGTAATTTTATTTTCTGGGGCAAACTTAACAGAGGTTTTTCTTCCAGAGAGATTGCTTTCCATCAGCAAAATATTTTTAAGTTCTCTGACTTCCCAGTCCTCCCCTGCAGACTTCACTGTTCTCCATTACATTGTTAGGCACTAATGCTTGTTTTTTATGACCTGCTTGGCCCCTGGTAGTCTCTTGAGTATGCAAGCTATCATGAAATATGATGGCCCACCCAACCTTTTTTATTCAGGATGACATGATTACAACTGGCTCATTAGAAAGAACAGTTTTACAAAATTCAAACAAGTAGTAAAACAAGGTAAGAGAGTTAAGATGCTAAAAAACACAGAAATATGTATATGAAATAGAAAAATGGAAAAAAAAATAGAAGAAAAATGTGTGGTAAAATGGACAAATTTTAAGAGTTTATTACATGCTAAGAAATGTTACAAAATTGGAGAAATTTGTGAAGTTTCTACTTCCAAATTCATAAGCCTCTAAAGTAAGGAAAAGCAATAAATAAGAAGATGTATTCCTTTGTCATTATCTGTTGATGAGGGGCTAACTGGGCTAGCTTAACGCAATTAAACAATTCGATATATTTGAAATCATGCCATGGAGCCTGATAGGCAAAACATTGTTAAAACAGAAGTACCAATTAATTACTTTATTGGACCATTAAACATCTGGCTTGCTTTTGTTACTCAATTAACTTAAACAGTTCATTAAAAACCAATGAAACATGACAGAAAAAAATAGAGGCTTTGTTTTGCTATTTCCTTTGGGTTTACCTATGGATTAAAAGATTTTATTTCCTTTTGAACTCTGGTTTTTAAAAGCATAATGGGAAATCACAGCCCGAACTGATTGATGGGCACTTCTATACCCCAGATCAAAATAGGAAGTCAGAGATCCATACTCCCTTAGTGAATGCACACAAATCACACTAGAGAAATAAGTATAGGGGGAAAGAAACACCTCTTTTGTAATATGACTTATCAAGAGCTTTTCTGGAATGATTTATAGTTCTACTGGTAAGATTTCTTGGCAATTTTTTTTTTCAGGGAACTATCTGGAGACTCTAAGCATATTGAAAAGCACAATTCTTAGTTAACATTTGCAATGATAAACTATAGGTATATATGATACCTATGCATATATATGATAATACCATAAATATGTGGCTAAGCAACTTCTACCACACTAACAAGAACTATGTCATTTATCACCATATTGACAATTCATTTTGTCAATAAATATGTCTACATCTAAACTTTCAGCCTATAAGCATTATATTATACAACTTATTTCTAAATTTTATATCTCACTTTTATATCTGAGTATGGTATGTATTAAGTTCTTGAGGAATCAATAGTATTTCACCAATTTATTATTGAATTAAGCAACTTTAACTTAAGTTTACATCATTATTACTGCTTTTTATTATAAATCCAATCTTGTAAAAATTTTTCTAAAATGCAATTTGTTCTTACGCATTTATGCTCTTTTGATAAAAGCTCAGATGTAAAATCAACTTGTTGCTGATAGGTACGTAAGAGTTTGTGTATACTTCTAAATTAGAAAACATTAATTAAGTACAAGTAATTAAATAAGTAGGTATACTAATTAATTATTAATTTAAAATCCCACCCGTAAAGATTCTACTTTAGCTGTGAGCAGCAAAAATATAAATTCTGATTATTTCTAAACCTACATATGAACAGACTAAATGGGCAGTAAAAATTAAGACTATTACACTATTAACAATAAAACTTAGTGGTCAATTATCCCCTCAGATTATATGCATGGGAGGACAAATTTCCAGTAGCCAAAAGCCTATCTAACAACAATGTCTCTACGGTATGATAGCAGAGGAACATAATAAATGATTGACAGACATAATTTTGCCATCATTCAATAGAACCTCATAGTAGCCCACATATACTCAAAATCTGGCACACCTGAACAATATTCATACCAGAATTTGGGTATAGTTAAGAGTCTGAGTACAAAGAGACAAAGATAAACACAGAAGAAGCTGGATTTGTTTGCACTCTATGAATTTTGAAATCAGACATTCTAAAATCTGCTATAGCAGTAGACATCACAAGGAAAAGCATTGAACTTAGCAAGAATAGTGCTAATGCTGAAAGATAAAGATAAAGTTCAGGTAAAAATGAAAGATGGAGGAAAATCTGGGCACCCCATATGCAATTTTGAAGCCTGCAAAATTGAGAGGATCAAGGAGGTGGTCCATTAAATGAGGAAAGCAGTCAAGAATTGTCTCCTTTTAAGCTTTCATGATTACTTAGCAAATGGTAGGCCATAGATTTGTTATAATCTATTTCCATAGCAAGTTGATTTTTTAAAGGTCAGTGTAAGAAAAAATATGAAAATATTTTATATAAAGAGTACACTAGAAAACTGTCATAAACACACACATACAGAGAGACACACACACACACACACACAGAGAGAGAGAGAGAGAGAGAGAGAGAGAGAGAGAGAGAGAGAGAGAGAGAGAGATCTGCACCCTCCTTGTGAACTGAAGACATTAAGAAAGTATTATAGGGCAGACCAACATAAATGCTAATTTAAAAATTTCAAATGCACTGTCAGAATTCAGTCATTCATTGAAAAATATCCTTCCTACAAAGAATCAGATTAGTTGAAAATAGTTGAAAAATAGTTGAAATTAGTTGAGAAACACAGGAAAATTTAAAAAACTAGATAGAAAAACAAGCATTCACAAGCATCCCTGAAATTATTAAATCTTCATATATACATATATTTGAAGTGATACAATCAAGAGTATATCACATATTAATTATTTCAGCATAAACATATACTAAGTTTATTAGAGTTTATGTAAAACAAAAAGACATTTGACATTTATTGGCTATGGTAAAAGGATAATCAAGATAGTGATAAGTGAAAATATCCCATTATCATTATGTATTTCAAAAGCAATATGTGAGCAGAAAACAGAGCAATGCTTATATATTCAAGGAAAAAATGTTAGTCAAGTATTTTACCCAAAAATCTGTCATGTCTAAAAGTGGAATTTACAAATAGTGACTCATATGTTTGTTTCCTAATACTGCTCCTATGAACCATGGTAAAGAAATCACTGGGTAATAAGTTTGCGCAAACAAAATTGCTGCGAAAGGTGTCTATAAGATCTAGAATGATCATTAAAGATCCAGTTAACTGGAAAAAGAACTGTATTAAAAGAACATGGTTCTCTATGACTTGGGTTCATTCAATCTAGTTGTTATCCAAAACATGGGAGCATTGCCAGTATTTAGGTAAGCAACTTTTAGCTTGCATTGGTTCCTGAATTAGGCATGCAAGGAACATAAATATGGGACAGTTGTGTACATAAACAGCCACAAAGTAAATTTTTATTACAGCTGCTTGAAGTTAAAAAAGCATTTTCTTGAGGGGGGAGAGACATAGAGACCTGAGTCCACAGGGAAAATGTAAAGCATGCAAAAAAGATTGATTACATGAATATCAGATATAGATAAGTTTAGAGCAAGGAAAATTACTAGAAAAACAGAGAAGGTGTATAATTTATTCTTAAAAGTATAAGCTTAAAGCAACATAGTCCAAAATATATATGCAGAGAATAATAAGTCCGTGTCTACGGTTAGAAATTTCAACACTCATTTTTTTTTTTTAAATTCATGTCTATCAATTAGTAAGATAACAAGACAGAAAATAAGCAGAGATCAGGGTGGGAGTGGGAAATGTTTCAGCAGTAAGGAGTGCTGGTTTCATAATTGTGCAGATTGGAGTTTGAATTGCAGCACCCATGAATCATGCTGTGCATTCTGTGCACACCTATCACTGCTTGCTGGGATGGGGAAAAGACGAGAGAATTTCTAGGGTTTCTGACTTTTAGATTAAGCAAGTGAGAAGGTCTCAGGTTCAAGGAAGCAATTTGCTTCAAAGGAATAGGTGGAGAGTAATAGAGGAGCATACTGTGATATTTCTGGCCTCCACATGTGCAGAAGCACGCATGCGCGCGCGCACACACACACACACACACACACACACACACACACACACACCATTCATCATACATTCATACACATGCCTATATAAATTGAAGAAAATATTTCCACATGGTATCAATTGGGAGCATAAAATCAATGTTGACTGAAAGCTCTACCTAATGAGCAGTGAATGACAGTTTGCTTACATGCTCAGAAGACACATACTAAAGTATATTATATTCTAGATCATAATACAAAATTCAACCAGTGTAAGTAAAATTCAAATAAAAAGTGTTTTCTAAACACTAAATGAGCAAATCAGAACTTAGTAACAGGATGAATAATAAAAACATGTGGACTTCTTACATGATTCACAGGTGAACTACAAAACTTCAAAGGAATTTTACTTCTTTGTTACACTGACATAAATGAAAAGATAGCTTATCAAAAAGCATTGATCTATATTTTTAAAAAGAAGGGCTAGGTATAAAATTCACAGTGCTACACACACTAGAAAAGGTGAAAGACTATAATGAAAAAAACTTGGTATAATTGCTTTGAAAATTTATCTAGCACTCATATAGTGCTGAAATCTCACATATTAACTACATCAGAAATTTCATTCATGGGTAAAATTTCATGAAAATATGTCTAATAGTAGCTAAATTCATAAATACAGGTGTCTGGCATGAACCTATTTTCTGACTCAAGAAGCTATTGACTTTTAAAAAGTCAGAAAGGGTAAGGGAGCTTTGTGAGAACTTGTTTATAAGGCCTCAGTCCCATTTGCAAAGGCTTTGCTTTTGTGACCTAACTATCTCCCAGATTAGATATATCCTAATTGATACCTTAGAGGTTAGAACAATATAGAAATTTAGGATAATTATTCAGTTCATATATGTGTTCTTGTAAGTTTGCTAGCATGTCTTTATGTGCACATGTAAAATTCACAACTACTAACAAAGGGGGTAAAAATAAGACATAAATTTTCGTTCAGGACATCAAAAGAATTCCTGAACTTTGCATAGAAAAATTCCCTAATATGGCATATACTTTCCCATCCATATACACTTGCTTTAAATTTTAATTTATAAATAAGGCATATCAAGATAGTAACAATGAAAAATGAAGCAAAGTATAACAAATATAAGAACTGGTTATATTGAAAGTTGCTTTTTAAAATTTCTTTCAATTTTCATTTAGTATTTTCTGAACATAGGTGACCCAAGTTACCAAAGCCCAATTTAGAGGAAATATATATGTGGTGACATGTTTGTTTAAAATAAGCAAATAAATAGGAAGAAAATTAGAGACATCACAGAACTTAGACAGAAAACATATATTAAATAATAACCAAACATGAATAGGAAAGATTATACTCATCATCACCCAGCTCTGCTGCATCATGAGTAGGTTAACCAACATAAACGTATCTATCATTCCTTATCTGAGTTATGTTTTTATGTGGTAGATAACTATAGCTACAGAGACTCACAACTAGTCAAAATGTAGAGACTAAATGACAGAGCGCATTGCTCAGGTATAAGCACAACATTTATATCAAGCTCCTTTCTCTCAAGGCTGTGGAATCATTTTGGAAGATGTAAGGAGTCTAAGATCCAGAGGTAGTGGATGACTGCAGGGAAAAAAAATGGTTTCCAGACCTAACTTTGTCGTTGCACATATAAACTCACAGCAGTAATGAAAGCATACATAACACCTTTTCAATATTGAAGAGGTGGTCATAAAATCTCACTCCTAGCTGAGGTTTTGAGGAATATTAGTTTAAAGTTTATTACATGTGTTTATGCTGTGGAACATTTGCTTAATGATGTAAAGAGTTGTATTCTTTTTATGTTGCATTTGTTTAACTTTGTAAAGCTATGTTACTTTGCCTCTCTAAAATGCCTTATTGGTCTTATAAAGATCTGAGTTATCAATAGCTAGTCAGGAGAAGGAAATGGGTGGGTGGGCAGGCAGAAAACACAACAAAACAGAAACAAGTAGGAGGAGAAACTTGGAAAGAGAAGATGGAGGAGCAAGAAAAGAAAACAGAGAAAAGACATTAGGAGCCAGCCTCCCAGCTACACAACAAGCCATAGAAGAAGAAGTAAAGAAAGATATGAAAAATAGAGAAAAATAAAAGCTCAGAGGCAAAAGGACCCTAACCCTAACCCTAACCCTAACCCTAAGTAAAAAAAAAAAAAAAAGAAACCTGGCTATAAAAAAGTCAAGCAGAGGCCAGGCATTCAAAAGTGAAAGTAAGCCTCCCAGTGATTATTTGGAAGCTAGGTGGTAGGCCTCTGACAAGTGCAAAAGGCAGAGTTAGTTTTCTTGTGTGTGGGGGTGTTTATTTCCTAAAAAGCACTCATGCATGTATTGGCAACATGAAGTGGGACTGGTGAATTTAAAAAACAAACAAACAGAAACTATAAAATGGGGAAGGAATAGTGGCAGTATAGGAGTACTGTTATATTGGATATGATGGAGTGGGAAATACACTTAATTAGAACAGTATGTCCATGTATGAATTGCTCCAGCAATAAAAATATAAACAAATATTTCTGTGTGGACCTATAATCCTCACACTTGGTAGGCAAGGATAGGAGGATAAGAAGTTCAAGGAGACCCTCAACTACATAGTAAAACTGTATGAAAACGAGCAAATAAGCATGAATAGCAACAATTATAAAAATAAGATCTGTCCATGTCTGTCAATAAAAATAAAATTTAGTGAAAAAGAAACAAAATCTAGTAAATGCAAGTTTATAAATGTTTAGAAACAAAGAATTAACAAAGGAAGGTCAAATCTTTGCAAAGACCAAAAGAAAGTCATGATACTAAAATCAAATAAAAGCAAAATTAGAATAATTTCACTTTGAAAATGATAACACTTTATGAAGATGCTTCATAGATTCTCATTTTTTTTAGGTCCCTAACACAAAACTCTCAGCATGTGACAGGGAAAAGCAAGAAGAACAAAAGAAGCAGGGAAAGAGCAGTCTGTAAGGAAGGTCTCACACGCATGTGTGAAAGTACCCAAGATCCATGGTTTATCAGCAGGTTCTCTACAATTAGGAAAAAAAAAATACCTATCTTTTTAAATGTACATAAATTTCCTTTAACAATTGATTTTATAGTACATAAAGATAAGAAACTATGTTATAGTTCATTTAGAAAGTACAATCCATATATTTGAAAACAGAGTGTGAATAATTTAGTGTAATAAAAAAGATCAAAGGAGTTTAAAGCATTTCAAAGAAAAAATAAAATCTCCACTTGCAAAGTCATTATACACTAGCACTGTAACAACATCATAAAACAGATGTTATATAAAAAAGTATTTTCTGTAGGCTCTGTGCACCTCCTGTACTGCTGGATGTTTGAGACTGAAAGGCTTACATATTCCTTTAGAACTTGATTCATGTGGGCCGAAGGTCAGCTGTCACTCCACTCCACTCTGTATCATTGCTCCAAGGTAAGTCTCTGTTGAGGCTGTAACCAAACTGTTCACTCATGCTGGCTGTTGGCATAGCAATGGTCAATCATGTGACAGCGAGTAGCATGGTCCTTTTACAGGGAATGGAAAGAATAAATATTTGCAGGCAGTGTTACAATCTCCACAGGGTGAAAGCAATTTGCAAAGTGAAGTGCATGTGGACAGATGAAGAAAAATATGATGACATCAATATCTAGGAAGATCTTTTGATAAATTTTAATCAAGTAATAATAATAAAATAGTAAATGAGGTACATGAAGGAATCTTCATGGTTAAGTGGCATCTATAAACATGTCAAAGTAAACAATGCCATGGTAATGTTAGAAGCCAGGAGCAAACCATAATGTTCTGTGAATTGTTCCAAATGGCCTAGATAAGTTGTAAAAGAGGAAAGAAAGACATGTAATCAGCTACTCCCACTTGTAAACAATCTAGTCATCTACATAAAAACCATAAAATACTCTCTGTACTGCTTGAAGTCTCAAAATAGTTTACTGGGGATGGTAAATTAAAGATTAATGTGCAAAATCATTTGTAAATCCACTGCATATCTTTTTCACAGCACCATGTGCTCCACAGTGGGTCTTGGGGCATAGGTAAATGTGGAGCAGAAAAGTTGAGAGAAATTAGTTAAGCATAATCCACAAGAAGCTTTGCAAGGAAAAAGAACAGGGTCAAATGCTGTGTCCATTCTGTATTTAAGACTTTTACCAAAATTGATGTAATGATATGAATTTTCATTATCTTGGCAATAATCAATAGAAAAATCAAAGATTGGTGATCCAATAATTTATTTTTAAAAATTGATGTATAAAGAGGTATCAGTTAATGAAAAACTGAGGCGTGTCCAGATCCCGTGGGTTGTTGTATTATACACATATAAACATATATATGTCTATATATATATATATTTAAATAGTCTTCTTTGTGGTACAGGCTGGCCTCAAACTGGCAATTTTCTGCCTTATTTTATCACGTATTAGCATACACCACTATCCCAGGATTTGGAATACCATCAGATTCTCAGTGAAAGTTACTTTTTAGAACTAGATCCTGACAGCCAATGTAGCACAGGATTAGAATGTTTTCCTAGCAAGAACCAGGGCCGAGATTTGATTTAAAAAATTAAATCAGAATTTTTGATTGACCATTAAATATAATCCAGATTAGTAATTAATGTTAAATTCAAAATGTATGTGAAACAAACATAAGGATCCTTAGCAACTCTATATTTGATATACATGCTTAGATTCATGCGGTGGAATAATTCTCTTGTACACTGTAAAGATTTGCCACAAAATTGATTTATTAAAACACTGATTGGCCAATATCCAGGTAGAGAGTAAAGACAGGGTGACCAAATTAAGAATGCTTGGAAAAGTAAGGGCAGAGTCAAGGAGTCACCAGCCAGACTCAGTGGTAGTACACATAAGAATGCCATATTTACTATGAAAAGCTACCAAAGAATGTAGTTAAACATAGATATAAATTATGGGTTAATTCAAATGTAAAAGGTAGTTAGTAAGAAGCCTAAGCTACCAGTCAAGCATTTATAAGTCATATTAAGCTACTGAATCAATTATTTGGAAAGTGGCTGCCAAATACTTGGGAGTTGCTGGTGGGAGAGAAACTTCTGCCTACAGCTACATTTTTCATATAATGTTTTTATCCATTTCCAAACACCTTCTTAGAACGTGCAAAATATTCATAATTATTATGGTTGCTTTTAAGGTCAGTTTACACATGTTATAATTACCTGAACATGGAACTTAATGAAAGATAGCCCAATAGCCTTAATAGGTGTGAGAAGTCTCATCTCAATTGTGAGCAGCCCATTGTGGTAGCACTCCATATTAATAAGATTTTAGGTATCACCAATGAGTGTCAGCTAGGGAATACTCCAACTGCTAAGACACAAATCATAAGGACTGAGCAATACTGGGTTCTCAGCCTCTCTGGTGTGATCCAACAGTTGTTGTTTAAAATAGCTTAAAATGTTACTATTTTAACATACTCTTATTTTGTAAATTCTTACATTCATATCCTTATAAATAGCAAGAGTTCTTATACTTATAAATTCACATATACACATACATGCATGCCCATGGGTGTGTACATGCAAACACACACACCACACACATCACTTTGATTATGTTCATATAAAGAACCCTGGTTAATACAAATTATGGTTTCAGAAGTGGGATATTGCTGTGACAGACCTAATCATGTTGTTTTGAGGAAGACTGTGAAAGCTTTTGGTACATTGTACTGGAATAAAAATTACTGCTCAAAATTTAATGATCTGTTATATAGGACACTGGAAGATTTGTGGTGGAATGTTCTCTGTACGATATAAATAAATGTTTGGACCCATGCAGGGCACCGTAGAAGAGGGTGGAGAATCAGAGGCAGCCAGGTAGGAAGAAGGGGTGGAGTTTACTAGTCGCCATCTGTCCCCCGAAGAAGAAGCATGTAGGAATTCAGGTGAGCCACGGGCTGCAAGCCACGTGGTGGGTAGATTCATGGAAATGGGTTGACTTAAGAAGAAAGAGCTAGCTAGTAATGTGCTTAAGATATGAGCCAAGCAGTGTAAAGTATATAAGTGTGTGATTCATTTCTTTTGGGGGGCAAAAGCTGCAGGCGCACAGACCAGGCTCCACACCGCCGGCACCACACGTGTGCCAGGTCACAAATCTCCGGACCCAAACAGGCCGAGAAAAACATACTACAACAAAGATTAGAATTTTGAAAACAATGCATAAGGAGCCAAGGCTCTTGTAATTTCAAAGGAAACCAGGACTCCATAAGGCCGTGACATATTCAATTAAAAAAACTATATTATCTGGTTATCTGATTAAGAAGAAAGCTGTATTATTAAGGTAAAATTTTCTGAGAATATTTCCTTAGGGGAATCACACAGAACTCACAGTTCAGAGTTTCTATGGCTGCAGCATCTCAAACTGGTAGCCAATGTTAGTTACTTTTAAGTGTATTTTACAAGGACATAGTACAGGTTTTAATTGATGAAGGCTATAGGATCCAAGTAATTAGGTAATAACCCTGAGGCTGGCACCACATTGTGAGAGCCCAAGAATAGCAGTTGTTAAAGGAAGTGTGTAAACTCTGAGACTGAGAGGGTCATGGATGGAAACTGAGGTGTAGCATAATGTGGCAGAGTTTGTGTCCCTGAAAAGAGATCAAGAGACCGTTACTGAAGGTGTGGCCTCAGTTTCAGTGAGAACCTTAGTGTATTAGAGATTCCAGGACTGTGGGATGATTACCAAAGATGCCAGCAATTGTGAAGTGAACTGGCCTGAGATTAAAAGACAAGCTGTGTTTGTGTGACTGGCTGCCCAAGATTTTAGAGTCCAGTCAAGGCACTGAGTAAAGTGAGTGAATCACAGGTGACGAGCACTGAATTATTTGCACTGTTTAAAGTATAGTTTTCTTTGATATAATTGCTTTGTGTCCTTGTTCTTTTCTCTTAGAATAAGAGAATATGTGATTTATTTTTAGTACAGAAGCTCAGTTACATGGTTTTGGATATTTTAAAGAGACTGAACTTTTAAAATTCTTGAATATCTTAACACTGTAGCTCTTTCAATGTTATATTGTTCTCTATTTTCACATTAACATGATCCTGGGGACAAGCAAAACAGGAAAGTTTATGGTTTAATTGAAATATGCATATGTATAAAGGTATATATAAAGTTGACAAGGGGTTAATGGTGCTTGGGAGTTTTCTTTTGTCACTTTGACACAAATCAGTGTCATCTGGAAAGAGAGAACTGCAAATTGAAAAAAAAAATCTTCATAAAATTTGCCTGTGTTTAAGTGTACATACAGGGCGTTAGATTTATAAACTACTGATGTGCAAAGTCTCTGTGGATGGTTCCAACCCTAGACTATCAAGCCATGGTGAGGAAGTCAGAAAGCAGGATTCCTTCATAGCCTCTGCTTCTGTTCTTGCTTCCAGGTTTTTACTCTAATTTCCTCTCATACCCTATAAGAAAAATAAACTTTTTTCTTGGCTTTTAGTCATGGTGTTCATCACTGCAATAGGAAGTAAATTAGAACAATAATCTAACTACTCATTAAATAACAACATAAATACTTCTAATAGTAGCTGTTTTTTTATTTTAACATAACAGTTTTCTAATTGTATTATTTTTATCAAAGCATTTTCATGTTAATTCCACTTAATTCACTGTTTTTATTTTTGTTTGAAATTTCTCATAACATAACTGAATAGATTAAAATTATTTGAAGGTTGTTTAGGTTGGTTCATTTGCTGTGTAGTGATTGCATCATCTAATTGTTAATTTATTTGCCTATCCCTCTCCCCTTTTTTATCATAATGTACTAGTTCACATGTTTTGCATTTGATTGGTGATTTGATTTTTTTCTCTTCCAAAATCAGTAGTTTTATGATAGTTTTTAATGTGGTAATTCAGGAGGACTCATCAAAAAGAATTTGACCTGCCATTTAAATTCAAACATGTTTACACCCTCCAATTTATGAGCTACAATAACATGACAGAATTTGTATGTACTGGTTTTGCTTTTACTATCACATTTCAAATCTCTTTGTAGAGCTAGCAAATTGACTCAGTTGTGTTGCATTCTTTATTTTGTGACAAGGTTTTGATCTTTGTATAAATATGTATAGCCAAACAATACATTTTCAGGTGTTATTTTTGTTGAGGATTGTGCATAAATGAATCCTTTGGCATGTGTTTTGTGACTTTCTTTTAGACACAATAGCAGATTGTTAAGCTGTATCTAAAGTACATGATCAAGCTGTCTTTTTGCTTCATTTGGAGATTCTAATGTGAAAGTACCCTGTAAGCCATTATAGATTCCCTCCCCTTCAGTGTGGTTGTTTCTCTGTTGTTTGAACTATTTTTGTTACTCTTTGCATTCTTGCATACAGCAGTTGCTATATATATATATATATATATATATCAAGAATGGTATTCCTAAGATGTGAGATAAGTGAAATCTCAGAGTTACTAGAGAGTGATAGATTTATTTCCAAAGCAAAAGCACAATCTTGTTCATGTGTGTGTGTGTCTTACCTGTGCTTTATAGATTCCCACACATAGTGAACCTCTATCACTAGTACTTAATAAGAGTCTCAGTTCCTTATCAGTGAGATTCAAAAACAGTCTCTTGGAACACACATGTGATACTTCTCATGGTTTTCCCACCAAACTCAACCTGGATGTTCTTGATATCCCCCATGAAACCTCAGGCAATTGCTATTAGTACTGGAGTATTATAACAAAGAAAGTCTAAATCCAGAAGAATAGAACATTAAAACCAACATGAGTTTACCAACTTTCAGAAAGTCACTGGGATAGTAAGAAAAGCAGTAGGAATAAGTAGGTTTTGCCTGCATCTTTGGACATCAATTTAGTTATATAAGCAAGACTAACTTATTATCTCCCCCCCACACACCTTCACTCCCCACCTTGAGACAGTTACCAAATAGTCCTTCAGCTGTCTTGAGTGAATGACTCTCTTGCATTCATTTCCCAAGAGCAAGGATTAAGCCACTTCCACCATCCATTGCAAAGTGTTTCCTTTTGATTTTTCCTTTGGTATTGGTACAGGGTAAGCCAACACAGGCCCTTGTATAGTAGAGAAATGCTCTAATACTGAGATATGTTTCAAGCCCACTTCCTAAAATTTGTCTTTGTATTCTCTCTATATCTAGCCCATGCACAGCACACTTCACATCTCATTAAAGAACAGAGGAGCTTTTATCCACCCCTGGTTTCAATACATGCAATTAGAGTAGAAGCTTGTGTGCTTGATGGATGAGGTTTTCAAGAAAATCTGAACCTTCTAGAATTGTGGAGTTGGGCAGAAAATATTGCCTAAACGCTTGAGGAAAACAAACCAGAACAATTCTGCAAGCCTTTCAGTCTTCCAGCATTTTTTCCTCCTTAAATAATTGACAAGAATTTTCACACCAGACAGGCTTTTTCAGCCCTTTGCAGATTTAATAAAGATGAATGAAGAGTATGCAGGCACAGTAAAGCAGAAAAACGGGCCGATCAGGAAACAAAGAAACATTTCAACAGCTCATATAACAGGTCTTTCTATAGTGAAAGAGAAATGGTCATAAAAAATAGGGGACATAAAACAACGAATGTGCTAATTTTTAAACATCATTCCTATGGAGTTATGATAAATGATTGCTTTGCTTTTGCAGAGACATGGCTAATATTTGCCAAAAGTATTTTATAGTTAGGATGTGCAAGGCCTTACCTCAATGTTATTAAGGCTCCACTTTAAGGTGGTTGGCTATATAATCAGTGTTGCTATGGTGAAGGAAAGCATTTTCCTCCCACAATGTAAGAATTATGTCAAGTAGCATAAGTTTTCATAAGCATATTTCATTGACACTAATGACATTATTCAGATCAGATGTGGAAAGAAAAGTAAACTACAAATGAAACATGCAATCTGACTAGGATCCAGACCTATAGAAGAAAATTATTTCTCTATCTCTTCTCTAGCTGTCTCTATCCTCACTCACTGACTCTCATCTAAAGCACCGTGGAGGTGGCTGAATAGATTAAGTGCTTTCTGGGCAATCATGATGACTGGGATTCTGATCTCGAAAACTCAAGTAAATGCTCAGTGGTCAGGGCAGCCTGCCCAGGACAAGCTTGCTAGCTAGACTAACCATATTAGAGAGCTCTGGAATCAACTGAGAAGTTCTGCCTCAATATAAAAGTTAAGAAATGACTGAGGCTGTCTTGGCATGTCAACACTAGGCCTCCTAAAGGGCTTGCATACAAGTTTACATATCCCCTCCCACATACATTAACACACCTACACTTTCTTATGCACACCACAGAGACTCATGCAAACAAAGGGAAAAATCTAAAATGTCATCATTCAAAAATAAATATTCATATTTACAAATGTAGAAATCCAGATAAATGTGTAAGTTGTTTAAGAATACTGGTCTCGTCAAGACACATTGTGTTTTCTAAAGAAAATGGCACAATGTCTTTTCAGCTCATGAAAAATTTATAATCATCAATAGTTCTGTATATTTTATTGTATGAATACAGTATTCTGTAATGGTAATATCTCAAGGATTTATTGTTAATGCTGTTTTTATTATTATACTTTTATAAATAAATATGCCTTTATTTATAAAATGTTATTTTATAAATTTTATAAAATTATAAAATATAACATTTTATAATTCTATGTGTTTTCACAGGAAATTACCCAAATCATGTGTCTTACAAGGTTCACATTTTAATTCATATTCTATCTATATCTACCTATCTATATAACTATATCTATATGTATGTAGTTATATTTTATTGGAAAATGATTTATCAAGTTAATATACATTTAATACAACTGACACACATTTGAACATTAATACTTTTTAACTTTTTTATGAATAAAGTCATATTTTTTTATCCATATATCCCCTTCTTCAAACTCCTGTCCCCCCTCTCACTCCTCCCAGTCACTCTCTCTTCTCTCCATCACTTTATCTCCTCTGCAGCAAGCACAGGAGGTCCCAAGGTCCCAAGTGGCTTAGTTCAGCATCCACTCCTGGCAGATCCACTTTCCTCACCCCAACATCAAGACTGAGTCAGGTGTTCCACTGAAGGGAATGCGCTCCAAGGTGCTGGTCCAAGGTGTTTCAGATCCCAAGCTGTTCAGTGGTTGTGGTTTGCAGCTTGGACATGCTTTGTTTTTAGCTTTTTTGTTTAAAGTCCACTAATGAGTGAGTACATCCCCAGCTTGTCTTTCTAGGTTTGTGATACCTCGCTCAGGAGGATATTCTCCTAATCCATCCATTTGCCTCCGATTTTAGGACATCGTTTTTTCTTACTGTTGAGTAGTACTCCATTGTGTAGATTTTTGTTATTCTATTGTCATAAGTAGAAAAGTAGGTGGGAAGAGAAAGAGGAACAGTGGAAGAGAATGGTTGAAGGCAATGGGGTGAATATGATACAATATATAGATAGATAGATTTACTTATAAAAATTAATAATTAAATATATTATATGTACAATAAATATATGTGAATAAAAATGAATGATGTGAAAAATAAATTCACAGGAAAATACATATATTCATATGGGAATATTAGGTGGTTTGAAAAAATGTCAAATATGCCTGTAGGATGGTAGATAAAATCATCAGTGAGTAGAGGGATGCAGACTGCATGAAGATACCACCTCCATTATCATCATCAATGAATATGGGAATGCATATCACACGGAGACATCACCTTCATCATTGTCATCTTCAGTGACTAGAAGTATATATACCACATAGAGATATCATCTCCTTTGCCATCATTAGTGACTAGGAGAATACAGACCAAATGGAGACATAACCTTCATTATCATCATCGGTGATTAGGGAAATACAGAGACATCACCTCGATCTAGAAGTATGGTTATTAATAAAAACCAAAACAAAATCAGCAAATGATGGCAGCAGTAGGGAGAAATTGAATCTATGAAGCACTGTTGTTGGGAAATTAGTATGGCACACAAAGAAAGTCAGAGGTTGTAATGACTAAAGGGAAGGGCCCTGACTTCTCAGATCTGTTTAGCTTTCTTTCACATGTCATTGTTATGGGCCACAATGCTAAATCTGATGAAACTATGAATGATTACTAAGTCAAAGTTTAATGAAATTTAATCTAGACTTTCAGTTTTAACCACTTTTAAATTTTTATTGGAGTGTAGGCTTTATTTTACTCAGAATTAAGAAAGTATGTGTCCACATATGTTCAAAAACATTTCTCTGAGTTCTGTTCTCTATACATCTTCATGTTCACCTTGATTTTTCAGGTCCAAGTCCTCCTTATAGTTCTAAATTTCTAGAATGCCTGTTTTTCCCTAGCTTTGTAAATTAGTAAGTGCATTAAAAGGTTTTGAGCCCACTTTAAAGTAGCAAAAAGAAAGACATATTTATTCTGTGGATTGATGCATATTTGGTGTCCCTGACACTGTTGGAGCACCAGGCAAGAGGATGCTCACCTAACCCTAAATCATCTTGGTTTCACTCAAGTAGGTATCATGACTTGGAGCCATGTAGCTGTTATTCTAGCTATTCAATCATCTGGCTATGATTGGCAGAGAGTTGGTGCCCCTTGAAGGCACAGGAGAAAAATTACCCTATCCATCCATGTGCAATGGCAATGTTAGTTCCTGGAGAAGAACAATTTTTTTTTTAAAAAAATGAAATGACCAGGATCTCTCAAATTCACCTAAACTACAAATAGAATCATGCAACACTGACATAAAATGTTAAAACCCATTCTCTCCCTTAAATCTTTTGGAAAAATGAATAAAGGTAACTTAAGGGAAATTTCCTTTCAAAAGCATCTGGTACACTTTAATATGAAGTGAAAGGTAAACAGATTAAGCCTCATCTACACGTGCAGAGGGTCTCTGGATAAATCAAAAGCTGTCAAATATTGTAAATGAACCACACTGAGGCCACTATGTGAAGCTGTCCAAGGAAGGAAGACTCCCTGCGAAGTCACTATAAGCAGAAACAGCAACAGGTTCCCCCAATAGACCCATTTTGTTTGGCCAGAATATCATTTGCACTTCTGCCTTGGCCTGTGACTTTTCTAGTCACCTAGATAAAGGTCAGCAACACTGAGAGCACAGTAAGGAATAGATTTTTTTTGTTCAATGGAATGAAGAAGGGGATAAAACTCTTTCCTTGACCAAATTTTAAATCTGGCCTTCATGAGCCCTGTTCCTGATTTCATGTGGCCCTTGTGGTCCCAAGACTTACTTCTTGACAGGCTGAGTCAGTCTACTTTCAGCAAGTATTTTGCTGGGTTGGTTAAAGCTCTTCCATCTTGGATCTGATAAAACTCCCAATACCCTGTATTGAATACTTTGTCATTGTGACCTGCCTAGAGCAAGAATCCAACCGAGTTGCTTTAACTCAGATCCTCCTATATCCCCCATTTTCCTCCTTAGAAATGTTCCGTCATTAGACTCCAAAGACACATTACCTCCTGTCTACAAATTCTTGCCTGTTCCTATTGTATTTTTTATTTGATCCTTTCCCAGCTATTTGGAAAATTCTTTACAGTAGCTCCTGTTGAAACAGTCTCTGATATCATCATTAATGAACATCATGACAATATTGTTCCTTAATAGCTAGACCATCAATTTCTAAGTCAGCTTATTCTAGAAATGTATCTGGTAATCATTTACTTTAGTTCAGAGATGAAGCTGTTTAGTTTGAAGCAATTATATGAAGGCATATTAGACACAAGGAACAAAAGATGACTAAGACCCTTGATTTTCTCCAAGGGTTAATTGGAATATTTGGTATGCAATATCACCAGTTCAGGAGTCAGAAGGGCTACTTGCTAACCCTTAACTTCTGTTACCTATCACATGCATGAGTCTGTGAGACTATGATTACTTGCAAACCATAACCTATTAAAAAAATTTAAGTAAGAAAAAACGATATCCTAAAATTCGCAGGCAAATGGATGGATTTGGAGAATATCCTCCTGAGCGAGGTATCACAATCTCAGAGAGATAAGCAGGGGATGTACTCACTCACTAGTGGTCTCTAAACAAATAAACAAGAAAAAAAAAAAGCCAAACATGCCCAAGCGGCAACCACTGAACAGCTTGGGATCAGAAACACCCTGGACTGACCCTTCGAACTCCACTCCAACTATAGGAATACCAGACTCATTCTTGAGGGAGGGGAGACAAAACTGTATTTGGCCAGGAGTGGAGACTGATCCAAGCATTATTGGGTCAGTGGGACCATAGGACTGTCTGCTCCCTGCCCAGCGAAGGAATGGGGAGTTGCAGAGAAGAGAAATGTCAAGATGTGGTGGGAGGGGGAAAGTACCTTGAATGAGGATATACAGGGATGGGAAAAAAAATTCAGAGGGAAAGCTGAACACATAGTAAATATATGGGTAGCAATCTTATTTGCATTACCACCCTTGATAAGCCATGCTTATGATTCTTATCCTGTTCATAGTTATTGTTAACTTTTCCTCATTTTAAATTCATGTTACTGTTTTTTTGTTAAATACAAAATAAAGAAGGAAAAAGAAAAAAAAAATGTCATCAACAATCAAATAAACACCATACAGGAAGATGCATTTAATCACTATGGAAAGAACTTCTGTCAATCAACAAATCACCATCAAATATGCATTTAATTGTTATAAAGAGCTCCTAGGGATCAAAAGACAATCCAAGAATAAAATGTGTAGAATGTTAAAAAAAAAAATTAAGTAGTTTCCATATTTAGATAGATGTGTTAAAAATGAACCTCTAATACTAAGTCTGTAAATTTTTCATATAAAAAACAGATATTCTGTATCATTGTGGTCAATTTTGTTCACATGGACTAAAAGAAAACTATTTTAGAGGAGTTTTTTTTCTTTTTGTTTTTTTTTTTTTTTTTCAAAATCTACTTCTTGGAATCATGAAGAAACAGGAAAGGCTCCAAGAGATTTCTATTTGTTTCTGAAAGATTTATCCAAACTGTGGTGACTGGAAGCATAAATCCACATTCATAAATATTCAAATATTCAACCTGCCCTTTCCAATGCTGTGTACATGTAAATGTTCTGCAGAGCATCAAAATTTTTCAGTTCTAACTTTACTTGCTGAAAATTTGTGAATAATGAGGTAGCACATATTAGTCATTTTCTTAAGCTGATAAGAAACTCAGTTTTTCATTTAAGTTACATGTATGTCACAACTGTGTGCAAAGTTTGGATGTAGTTCACAACATTACTTTCTTATTAAAGAACATAGATCCTGTCAAACTCAAATATTCAGCTACAAGTTTGGAAGGAGCAGGCATTCCTTCTATGGAAATTTGTCTTTTTTAATTGAACCAAAGGCACTGGAAAAACACCTAAAACTCATGTTTTGCTTATGTTTTTAATTGAATAACTTTGCCTAGAAAGATGTCCTATTGGTAAAGTACTTACTGTGAAAGAATAAGGACTTGAGTTTGGATCTCTAACATCCCTGTAAAATGTCAGTTGAAATATCATGGGCTTTGCCCTTGAAAAGCCAGCTACTCTTACCATATTTGTGACTTCCAGAATCAATGAGAGATTCTATTTCAAGAAAAGAATGAAAGAAAAAGAAAAAGATGGTGTAGAGCAACTGAGAAGGACACCTGATATTGACCTCCAGCCTCCACTTGCTTGCTCACATGCATGCATGGGGACCTTCTCTTTTGCACATGGTCAAACACATACAAAGCCGAACAATTTAAAAGCTGTCAGTTTAAAAATATGCTTTTCCTATGTCTTTATTAAGGTTTTGTAATAACTTAGAAAGTCACTTGTGCATGTGTGTAATGTTTTGTGTTGTTGCTGTGGTTGTTGTTGTGTGTATGTTTTGTTTTGACATTTAAGTCCCCAAAAGCTATTTTACTAAATTCAATACTCCTACATTTATGCAAATCAATTTAGTAGTTCTTGAGTAGACAAAAGAGAAATAAAAAGGATTCTGAAGAGCAATATCAGATATTGTGAAAAACATGTAGGTGCATTAAATGGTCAATATGAATAGGGTTGCGGACCAAATGAGCAAGAAGGAGAGACGGAGGATATCATCCCAAGGAAACATCTTCTGTCCTGACTGGCGAATGTTTACTGCACTCTATGAAAAGATTCCAAGCTTTATTTAAGGACCCACTAAAAAGCAATATTCATACAGAAATCTTCTTAATCAATTTCATATCCTACAATTCTCTTCCAAGTTTATCTAACTTAAAAAGATTGCAAAAAAGCATAAGCTCCTGTTCTGCATTGACTGTAGATATTTGTATCTCCATTGACTAAATTAGGTGACACATCAGCTGAATTTCACAGTTCAGTTGTGTCAGTAAGATTCTAGAGATGAAAATGAATACTATCATCCACTGATCAATTTCTAAGGTTCTCCCCCTCCTTTTTCCTCAAGTATATAGGAGAGAAGATGGGAATAAAGAGAGTAAGAAAGAAACAGAAGAGAAAATGAAGCAGAGACATAAGAAAAAGAAATTCTAACCATAATTAAAACTCTATTTCAACTATGATTAAAAATCTATTATTTCATGGTAGAAATTTAAACACTTACGTATGAAGCAGCTAACTGTTACCTCTGGGAATGAGACTAAAGTCTTGTGAAAAAGGTTTTGCATTAGTATGAAAGATGTTGATATTTATTAATGTTTTCCCACACTGTCTCATTTAAATCACATTACAGATAATAGTTTTGTTTATTATTTCAACCTCAAAGACAAAGATGTTGAAGTGAAGGAGATTAGAACCCACATTCAATTACTGACTAGCTGAGACTGCATTGTACCTCCAACAATCTATTCTGCAGCCAACTGTCCTAATCATTCATCTGTTGTGGTCTTGGCTTTAAAAAAGTTTGTTAAGAAATTATTCTATAAATAGCAGGGGAACAATCTTAACTTAGATGTTGTCAGGAAATAGCACATTTGTGTAAGTACAAGTTGGTGTTGCAAGAGAAATTAAAATGTTGTAAATGAAATTTAGGAAATAAAATGTGTGTGCTCTTATACATGTAAAACAACTCATGATTTATCTTACAAAGAAGAAAAAATAAAAGTGGTAACTGTCTACAACTTTAAAGACAACATTAAGACTAACATGTAAGGTTACTATGAGTTTAGCTAGGGAGCTCACTGCAACTAAATGAGCCTTCATTAAGTTATAGTTGGAAGACTTGTGGTCTTCTTAGATGACTTTATTCGTGTTTATATAAAATCTACATTGTGAAGAATTTCTCTGGTCTTAAATAATTTGTTAGAGAATAAAGGCTTGTAAATATTTTTAAGGGGATTCTGAAATTGTTTGTAGTTGCTTGGAATTGTACCAGAGAAAATGAATAATTTCATTTTATAAGACATTAATTCAAATCACTATTTGGTTATATGGGAGAGTGGCATTTGTGTCTTTGTTGGGATTAGATGGTGATATTCTTTGACCTATAAATTTAGTGTAGGGTGTCAAAAAAGAGCAGACAATTCAGGTAAGCAAATCACTAAGATTTATTTTCTGCTGTTCCATAGGCTATAGAGCTTGGTCAAATTACTGAATACCAGACATCCTCAAAGGAAACAATAATACAAACACCCTTATGAAGATTATAGAAGCCTTAGGAGGATATAAAAAAGTCCCTAAGTGAAATAGAAGAAAAAAACAAATAAAAAATTGGAGGAAATGAACAAATCCTTGAAAGGAAACAAAACAAAACAAAAACAAGAAAGAGAAATTCAACAAATGAAAGAATCATTCCAGGAACTAAAAAGTGAAATAGAAACAATAAAGGAGGCACAAAATGAAGCAAAAGATGAAATAGAGAATCTGAAGAATCAATCTGGAACTACAGGAACAAGCAGAACCAACAGAATCCAAGAGATGGAAGAGAGAATCTTCGAAGTAGAAGACTCAACAGCAGAAATAGATACACCAGTCAAAGAAAACAAAAAATCCATAACATAAAACGTTCAGGAAATTTGGGATACCATGAAAAGGCCTAACCTGAGAATAATAGGAATAGAAGGAGGAGAAGAATACTAGCTCAAAGGCACAGATAATGTATTCAATAAAATCACAGAAGAAAATTTTCTGAACCTGAAGAAGGAAATGCCTATAAAAATACAAGAAGCTTACAAAACACCAAATAGAATAGACTCCCCCCCCATATTCTGCTCATTACATAGTAATCAAGCCACAAAACACACAGAACAAAGAAAAAATTTTAAGAACTATAAAAGAAAAGGGCCAACTTTCCTATGAAGGCAGATCCATCATAATAACGCCAGACTATTCAATGGAAACAATGAAAGCAAGAAGGTTCTGGTCAGAAGTTATACAGGCACTAAAAGAACATGGCTGCAAACCCAAACTACTATACACAGCAGAAGTATTAATCACTATAGGTGGAGTAAGCAAGATATTTCACAACAAAGACAGATAGAAACAATACCTATTTACAAATCCAGCACTACAGAAAGCACTAGAGGGAAAACTCCAACCTAAGGAATCAAGATACACCCATGAAACCACAAACAATTGATAATGCCACATAAGAAAAACTCTAAAGAAGAAAATACACACAAACTATCACCAAAAATAACAGAAAGTAACAATCAGTGGTCATTAATATTCCTTAATATCAATGGACTCAATTCACCTATAAAAAGACACACTCTAACACGATGGATACAAAAACAAAAGACAACCTTCTGCTGCATACAAGAAACACAAGTGAACTCCAAAGACAAATTCAGGCTCAGAGTAAAGGGTTGGGAAAAGACTTTCTAATCAAATGGTGGCAAAAAAACAAGCTGCTGTTGCTATCCTAATTCCAGAAAAATAGACTTCAAACTAAAATGAACCAGGAGAGACTAGGATGGCCATTACTTACTCATCTCAAGAAAAACTGAGCAAGATGAGATATCAATCCTGAATATATATGCCCCTAATAAGGGCACCTTCAAATGTAAAAGAAACACTACTAAAGCTTAAACCCCATATCAAATGTCAGACTCTAATAGTGGGAGACTTTAATACCCCAATTTCACCCATGGATAGGTCAACGAGACAAAGGTTCAACAAAGAAATAAGTGGTCTAACAGATGTCAGAATGCAAATGGACTTAATATTTAAGGAAGCTTTCATCTGAACACAAAGAAATATTTATATTTCTCAGCAGCACATGAAACTTTCTCTAAAATTGACAACATACTTGGTCATAAAGCAAATATCAATAGATACCAAAAGTTAAAGTAACTTCTTTATTATAACAGACCACCATGGCCTAAAGTTAGAATTCAAGAACAACAAAAATCACAGAAAGTCTACAAACTCATGGAAACATCTCTATATTGAACCACTTCTGGGTAGGGAAGAAGTTAAGAAAAAAAAAAATCAAAGACTTTCTAGAATTTTATGAAAATGAATCCACCACATACCCAAACTGATGGGACACAATGAAAGCAGTGATAAGAGGAAAATTCAGAGCACTAGATGCCTATATGAAAAAGCAAGAGAAAACTCACACAAGAGACCTAACAACTCAGCTGAAGACTTTAGAACAATTAGAAGCAAACTCAACTAGAAGTAGATGGCAGGAAACAACCAAACTTAGGGATGAAATCAGTTTAGTAGAAACAAGGAGAACAATACAAATAATCAATGAATCAAAAAGTAAGTTGGTTCTTTGAGAAAGTCAACAGGATAGACAAACCCTTATTCAAACTAAACAAAAGACAGAGAGAGAGAGAGAGAGAGAGAGAGAGAGAGAGAGAGAGAGAGAGAGAGAGAGAGAGAGAGTTCAAATTAACAGAATCAGAACAGGGAGACATAATGACAGACACCCAGGAAATTCAGAGAATTATTAGGTGATACTTTGAAAATCTATACTCTACTAAAAAGGAAAACTTAAAAGAAATAAACAGCTTTCTGGACAAGTTCCAATTACCAAAATTAAATCAAGAACAGATTAAAGACCTAAACAGACCTATACA
Source organism: Sigmodon hispidus (assembly GCA_004025045.1). Lineage (NCBI taxonomy): Eukaryota > Metazoa > Chordata > Mammalia > Rodentia > Cricetidae > Sigmodon > Sigmodon hispidus. The sequence continues at coordinate 28,017 of PVIH01018662.1, forward strand.
ACCAAAGGGAATTAAAGCTGTTATTAAAAGTCTCACAAATTAAAAAAAAAACAAAACCACCAAGACCAGATGGTTTTACTGCAGAATTCCAACAGACATTCAAAGAAGACCTAATACCAATACTCAACAAACTCTTTCATACATTGGAAACTGAAGGAAAACAGCCAGACTCCTTTTATGAGGCCACAATCAACATGATTCCCAAGTCACTCAAAGATGCAACTAAGAAAAAGAAATACACACCAGTCTCCCTCAAGAATATCGATGCAAAAATACTCAACAAATTCTGGCAAACCAATTAGAATAACATATAATAAAAGTCATCCACCACGATCAAGTAGGCAGAAATGCAGGGATGGTTCAATATATGAAAAACTATAAATGTCATCCATCATATAAACAAATTGAAAGGAAAAAAAAACACATCATATCCTTAGATGCCGAAAAAGCCTTTGACAATGTCCAACACTCCTTTATAATAAAAAGTCCTGGAGAGATCAGGAATACAGAGAAAATTTCTAAGTATCATAAAAGCTATTTACAAGAAGCCAATGGACAACATCAAACTAAATGGAGAGAAATGCAAAGAAATCCCACTAAAATCTGGAACTAGACAAGGCTATCCTCTCTCCCTTATCTATTTAATGGGGTTCTCAAAGTTTTATCTAAAGCAACAAGAGAATATACAAAGATCAAGGAAATATAAATTGGAAAAGAAGAAGTGAAACTATCTATATTTGCAGATGATTTGATTGTATACATAAGTGACCCACAAAACTCTACCAGGGAGCTTGTACAGATGATAAACACCTTCAACAATGTAGCAGGATACAAGATTAATTAAAAAAAATTAGTAGCCCTCCTATACACTAAAGACAAACAGGCTGAAAAAGAAATAAGGGAAATATCACCCTTCATAATAGATGCAATAAATACCTTGGTGTAACTGTAACAAAAGAAGTAACAGATCTGTTTGACAAAAGCTTTAAATCACTGAAGAAAGAAATTGAAGAGGATCTCAAAAAATGGAAAGATCTCCCATGTTCCTGGATAGGTAGGATTAACATAGTAAAAATGGCAATTCTACCAAAGCAATCTCCAGATTCAATGCATTGCTCATCAAAATCCCAACACATTTTTTTACAGACCTTGAGAGAATAATAATTTCATTTGCAATAACCAGAAAAGCCAGGATTGCCAATACAATTTTGTTCAACAAAAGAACCTCAGGAGACATCACCATCCCCAATGTCAAGTTATACTCTAGAGCTATAGTAATAAAAACAGCCTAGTATTGGCAAAAAAAAAAAACAAAAAAAACAAACAAAAAAAAAAAAACAGACTTGTGGATCAATGGAATGAAATTGAAATGAAATGAAATTCCTGGATCAGGCATTAACCCAAAAACCTACGAACATTTGATCTTTGAAAAAGAGGCCCAAATTATTCAATGGAAAAAAGATACTATCTTTAACAAGTGGTGTTGGGATAGCTGAATGGTAGTATGTAGAAAAATGCAAATAAATTCAAGCCTATCACCCTATACAAAACTGAAACCCAAAAGGATCAAAGACCTCAACATATAACCAGCCACACTGAACTTGATAGAAAATAAGTAGAAATTACCCTTCAATGTATTGGCACAGGTGACCACTTTATAATATAACACCAGTACCATAGACACTAAGAACAACAATCAATAAATGGGATATCCTGAAACTGAGAAATTTCTATAAGGTCAAGGACACAGTCATTAAAACTAAACAACAGCCTACAGAATGGGAAAAGATTTTCACCAACCCTACAAGTGACAGAGGACTGATCTCTAAAATATATAGAGAACTCAAGAAACTAGAGCCCAAAGCCCTGAATAACTCAATCAAGAAATGGGGTTTAGAGCTAAAAAGGGAATTCTCCACAGAAGAATTACAAATGGCTGAAAGACACTTGAAAAAATGCCCAACATCTTTAGCCATCAGATAAATGCAAATCAAAACAACTTTGGGAGTGTAAGCTTGTTTAGCCACTCTGGAATGCAGTATGGTGGTTTCTCAGAAAACTGGGAATCAATATCCCCAAGGATCCAGCAATACCACTATTGGGCATATACCCTAAAAACACACATTTGTATCTCAAAATATTAGCTCAACTATGTTCATAGTAGCATTATTCATAATAGCTAAAATCTAGAAACAACCTAGATGCCCTCAACTAAAGAATGAATTAACAAACTGTGGTACATCTACACAATGGAACACTACTCAGCAGTAAGAAAAAAATAATATACTAAAATTTGCAGGCAAATGGATGGATTTTAGAATATCGTCCTCAGCAAGGTTTCAGAAACCTAGAAAGATAAGCAGGGGTTATACTCACTCATTAGTGAACTTTAAGCAAAAATACTTCTTTTTCATTGAAGGATGATGGGTGAGTAAAGTGATTTAAAACACACACACACACACACACACAAAACTTCTGGCAAGACTGTAGAAGGGCTGCTTAGCAGGAATTTGTGGTAGTCATAGTCCATCCATGAGCACTAGCTTTGACCTACTGTGCTCTTTCCATCTGTAGCTGAGCCTAACCTGGATTGAGAAGCTTTAGGATTTATTTTTTATATTTAATGTATTTTAGAGAAAAGAGAAGTTTTATTCCTGCATGGTTTGTTTTGGTTTTTGGCTTTTTCTTTTTCTTTCTTTTTTTTTTTTTTTTTTTTTTTTTTTTTTTTTTTTTTTTTTTTTTTTTTTTTTTTTTTTTTTTTTTTTTTTTTAGCTATTTTGAATGTTTTGACTTTTTACATAAAGTTTGATATTGATTTTAAAAAACAATAAAAGAAAAAAATAAAAGTGAAATAGATAAAAACAATAAAGTGAAGACATGGCATGTTACATACCAATCTCACATGGAAAGTCCGATTCTGATCCTCTAGTCCTCTGTTTCCCTGAAAGTCGACTTGATCATTATATCACCACTCTTTGCTCCTACTTACCAGTTTTGAGCCATATTTACCATCTAAATCTATTGGGGCAGATTCTTTTCTTTTGCTTTCCACCATACTCTATTCTAAAGTTTCCCTGATGGTCTCAAGAAATGAATTTATACATCAGAATTTAAGATCGCTCTGTGTAGCTCTGTAAAAAACACATCTCAAGGTTTCTTTGCATGTGAGGAAGAATGACATCATTAGAGCAATGAGCATTGCTAATATCTGCCCATCAGTGACAGCCTTTCTTTACATAGTCCGTAAGAAATTAAAGGTTCCTCTATAACAGCTTTGCATGCCTTTGGTGGATCAATTTTTAAATATGTTCACATGCTCATTGTACTCTGTTACCTCTCATATTTTCTTTTCTATGCTTCATGTGGGTAATTTCCTCAGATCCATCTTTCACCTCACTAAATCACTTTTCAAATGTACTTAATCTGCTATTTAATATTCACTGGGGTTTTTACATTAAAGGCTGTAATTTTATATCAAGAATTTTTGAGTTCTTTAAAAATATGCCTGTTCTCCTGATAGCTTCTATTTTCTGGTAACCTTTATTTTATACATTTAATCTTTTCAATATATTTGTTTTATTGTGCCTTTCATATTCTTTCCTCATTCTAATCATAACTATTTTCAATTTTACCTTATTTGAAATCCCAGCTTCATTGGGGAAACCTATTGTACCTTCTAAAGGGGAGTGTTCTTATAGAATGACTTCATTTTCTTTTGCCAAAAACTGTCTCTGTGTGTGTGTATATATGTGTGTGGGGGGTGCAAGTGTGTGTGTGGGGGTGCATGTGTATGGTTGTAAGTGGGTTTGTGTTCACACGCCTGTAACACACATGCATGTACTTACAGTTGTACAGTTGCTGTTTGTGTGCTTTGTTATGTTAACATACTTTTAAAGTAACTTCTCAACTGAAACATTCTAGCAACATGCTGGTATGTAATCACAGATCCTACAGCAGTATCTCTTGGAGGAACCACCTATAGCCACATGCTATAGCCACATGCTCTTTCAAGGCTCTTTCTCAATTTGTCCTTTATTGATTCTACCTTCTTTCCACATCCTCAGATTTCTCTCTGACCATGGTAATCAATAACCAAATTATTCACTATCTCTTGAAATTGCCCAAAAGTAAGACAGCATCTTTAGTTCACAATTCAGAAAGAAAATAAACCAACTAGGCCTTTGGAAAGAAAATAATGAGCAAAGACTATGTATTCAAAAGAAACTTTATCAACAAGATAAAGACCACAGAACTCTAGAATGTTGATTTCTTCTTTCTTCTCATTCCAAATATAAAATAACAAGAATAAGATTAGAGTTTAAATAACGTGCAGCCAGTACTTCAACAAAGAGCTGACATTAAGCTCTACTTCTTCCGATCTTTCTGGCACCAGCTTTGTCACATGCATTAATGACAGTTATCAAAAGTTAGAACTCTGAAAATGGCCAGTGTCATGAACAATTATTACATTTAGAATCATAGGTGGCTAGCTTTGTCTGGGTGGAGCATGAGAGAATAAGGTCAAAGAGATTTAGTTTACAAATACACGAGCTAGCTTGGGAGCTTGTGGCTAAAATATTTTCTGGGGACTTATAAAAAACCTTTCTGGCAAACATTAGCTTACAGTATTACATATGTCTTTTCTTTTTTTTTCTTTTTTTTCCTTCTTTATTTTGTATTTATCAAAAAAACAGTAAAATGAATTTAAAATGAGGAAAAGTTAACAATAACTATAAAGAGGATAAGAATAAGCATGGCTTAGCAAGGGTGGTAATACAAATAAGATTGCTACACATATATTTATTTTGTGTTCAGCTTTCACTCTGAATTTTTTTTCCATCCCTGTATATCCTTATTCAAGGTCCCTTACCCCTCCCATAACATCTGGTCATTTTTCTTCTCTGCAACTCCCCATCCCCTCCCTCGGCAGGGAGCAGACAGTCCTATGGGCCCACAGACCCAATAAGGCTTGGATCAGTCTCCACTCCTGGCCAAATCCAGTTTTGTCCCCCCTCCCTCAAGAGTGAGTCTGGTGTTCCTATAGTTGGAATGGGGTTCGAAGGGTCAGTCCAGGGTGTTTCTGATCCCAAGCTGTTCAGTGGTTGTGGTTTGCTGCTTGGGCATGTTTGGCTTTTTTTCTTGTTTGTTTGTTTAGAGACCACTAGTGAGTGAGTACATTCCCTGCTTATCTCTCTGAGTTTGTAATACCTCGCTCAGGAGGATACTCTCCAAATACATCCATTTGCCTGTGAATTTTAGGATATCATTTTTTCTTACTGCTGAGTAGTATTTCATTGTGTAGATGTACCACAGTTTGTTAATCCATTCTTCAGTTGAGGGACATCTAGGTTGTTTCCAGGTTCTTGTTATTACAAATAATGCTGCTATGAACATAGTTGAGCTAATACCTTTGGAGTGTGAATGTGCCTCTTTAGGGTATACACCCAGAAGTGGTATTGCTGGATCCTTGGGGAGATTGATTTTCAATTTTCTGAGAAACCTCCATATTGCATTTCAAAGTGGCTGAACAAGCTTACACTCCCACCAACAATGGAGGAGTGTTCCCCTTGCTCCACATCCTCTCCAACATAGGCTGTCATCTGTGCCTTTTATCTTAGCCAATCTAACAGGTGTTAGGTGGTATCTCAAAGTTGTTTTGATTTGCATTTCTCTGATGGCTAAGGATGAAGAGCACTTTTTCAGGTGCCTTTCAGCCATTCGTAGTTCCTCTGCTGAGAATTCCCTTTTAGATCTGAACCCCATTTTTTGATAGGGTTATTCAAGGTTTTGGGCTCTAAATTCTTGAGCTCTTTATATACCTTAGAGATCAGTCCTCTATCACTTGCAGGGTTGATGAAAATCTTTTCCCATTGTGTAGGCTGTCGTTTTGTCCTATTGACAGTGTCCTTGGCTTTGCAGAAGCTTCTCAGCTTCAGGAGATCCCACTTATTGATTGTTGATCTTAGTGCCTGTGCCACTGGTGTTATATTTAGGAAGTGGTCGCCTGTGCCAATTTGTAGAAGTGTATTTCCCACTTTATTTTCTATCAAGTTCAAAGTGGTTGGGTTACTCAACAAAAGAACCTCAGGAGGTATCACCATTCCTGACTTCAAGCTATACTATAGAGCTACAGTAATAAAAACAGCCTGGTACTGGTATAAAAACAGACTTGTGGACCAATGGATTAGAATTGAGGATCCAGACATTAACCCAAAAACCTATGAACACCTGATCTTTGACAAAGAGGCCCAAAACATTCAATGGAAAAAAGATAGTATATTTAACAAATGGTGTTGGCATAGCTGGATGGAAGTGTGTAGAAAAATGCAAATAGATCTGAGACTGTCACTCTGCACAAAACTCAAATCCAAGTGGATCAAAAACCTCAACTTAAACCCAACCACTTTGAACTTCATATGTCTTTTCTTATTTCCCATTGCTATTTTAGAGAGTGTATTATATTGGAGGTAGGGAACAAGGTCCTGGAGCATATAGAAGCATTACCCTCTTGCATGCATATCTGAATAGCAACATCTCCCTGTTCATTTAAACCTTGTCCTTGCCATGAATTTTTCATCAAGATTGTAGCCCTCTCCAATAAGAGGTAATTAACAATGAAATCATAGAAATCAAATAAATGGACTAGCAACTGGCCACCACCTTGGTGTCTCCCTGTGCCTGCGGTCATCAGACCCTGGACAAGCTGAGCAAGTCTGCTAGCAGAGATACCTCGGATGGTATGTCCTGCCTCGAGAATTGAGGGAGGGGGAGGGCTAGAATAACTACCAGAAAACAAAATCCCCTCATGGCAAATGCCCACCAGGAAAACGAAGAAATGGAGAATCCTCTGCAGAATGGACAGAAATACCGTCCTTTGAGGGGAAGTGATGGCCATCAGCCTGCAGCAAACAGCCACAACCACAACCAAAACCGAAGAGTCCAGACTCGTCATCTTGCCCCTAACTTTCAATGGGCCATACCCAATAGGGAGAATAATGATGGGTTGGGTGGAGATAAAGATTATATGGAAATGTTCATGGAAGAAATGAGAGAAATCAGGAGAAAACGTAGGAAGCTACAGTTGAGAAACTGCACATTCTTATCGGGGAGCTCTCTAATCACCATGGTCATTCATGATTAATTCTGCCTTGTTAATTGTCTTCAGGCATTTTCCATGAGATTCATACTGTGATTCCCAATGTATTCTTTTTTCTTTCATTTTCCTGACCAGCCATTACTGATCTGTTTGTGGTGAGCCTTGTCTTATTTCCATATACCAGGTGGGTCTTATACTGCCAGCTTCTAATGAGAGATTGCCTTTCCACTCAGTGTAAGGTTCTATCAACACTACAGTGTTGCCAATTTGCATTGAAAAATATAAAGTAAATAAAACAACTGAAAAGTAAAAAAAAAAAAAAATCAAATAACTGTGCTAGCTCACATAACTGAACAATTAAGTAGGTAGAAATATTCAAGTGATTTGCAGGCAATGTGCTTAAAAGAAGACATCATAAAAATGAAGCTTTCTAAGACACTGTTAGTGGTGATCAACAGAGAGTTGTGTTCTTATGTTTAAAACATTGTAAATCTAAATCTTAAGAATTTCTAAATTTGAGAAACTTGATCATAAAACAAAATTAGAAAACTGAATGTAAAAAATTGAAAAGGGTAATATATTCTTTAAATGAGAGGTAGAATTAAGTGTGAAATTGAAAGGTTCAGACTGGCAGAAGAGGTAAAAAAAAAAAAGTACAATTTTCAGCCATATCTCAGAAAGGAATATTATAATACAGAGAATAGTTTCAAATTGTAAAAAAAAGATTGTGTTTAAAGGGAATATAAATAGAATGCAAGTGGGCTTAAGATGAGGATAAGTATAGCAGAACATGAGCAATTATTACCTGATAAAATGGCCAGACACTTAAAACAGAAAATATAGTTTAGTCATCACTACTATTAATTATTTTCAGGGAAAATCCAACCCTTCTGTCCAAAAGAACATTTAGAAGATGAAGAAATTAATAAATATGGAACATAGAAAAGAAATGGTAATAATGTTATGGGTGAACAGGCTTTACCCCTGCTCAACAAAGAGATCTAGGCAGAGGATGGACAATGAATTGATCACCAAAAGAGTGATTTTCAAGCAGATTTTATACATCAACAAAAGCTGTATTAAAGAATAACATTCCTACATACTAATATTGACAGTGATCTCATAGTTTCACAAGAGTACAGTAATAAACATCACCTTGCCTTGTCTCTAAAGAAATCAATAAGTGGGATCTCTTGAAACTGAGAAGCTTCTGTAAAGCCAAGGACACTGTCAATAGGACTAAACAACAGTCTACAGAGTGGGAAAAGATTTACACCAACCCTACAAGTGATAGAGGATTGATCTCTAGGATATATAAAGAACTAAAAAATCTAGAGCATAAAACCTTGAGTAACCCAATCAAAAAACGGGGTTCAGATCTAAAAGGGAATTCTCAGCAGATGAATTACGAATGGCTGAAAGGCACTTGAAAAAGTGCTCATCATCTTTAGCCATCAGAGAAATGCAAATCAAAACAATTTTGAGATACCACTTGACCCCTGTAAGATTGGCTAAGATAAAAGACACAGATGACAGCCTAGGCTGAAGAGGGTGCAGTGTAAGGGGAACACTCCTCCATTGTTGGCGGGAGTGTAAGTTTGTTCAGCCACTCTGGAATGCAGTATGGTGGTTTCTCAGAAAACTGAGAATCAATCTCCCCAAGGATCCAGCAATACCACTTCTGGATGTATACTCAAAAGACTTACAGTTGCACTCCAATGGCATTAGCTCAACTGTGTTCATAGAAGCATTATTCATAATAGCAAGAACCTGGAAACAACCTAGATGCCTCTCAACTTAAGAATGGATTAACAAACTGTGGTACATCTACACAATGGAGTACTACTCAGCAGTAAGAAAAAATGATATCCTAAAATTTGCAGGCAAATGGATGGATTTGGAGAATATCCTCCTGAGCAAGGAGGTATCACAAACCCAGAAAGATAAGCAGCGGATGTATTCACTCATTAGTTGACTCAAAACAAAAACAACAACAAAACTAAACTAAACTAAAAAGCAAAGCATATCCAAGCTGCAAACCACAAACTCTGAACAGCTTGGGATTGGAAACACTCTGGACTGACTCTTTGGATCCCACTCCCCTTAGAGGAACATCTGACTCAGTCTTGATGTTGGGGGCAGAAAACGGGATCTGCCACGAGTGGAGACTGAACTAAGCAATATTGCGTCAGTGGGACCATGGGACTGTCTGCTGCCTGCCCAGGGAGGGAATGGGGAGTTGTAAAGAAGAGAGAATGACCTGTGTGTGTGGTGGGAGGGGGAAGGGACCTTGATTAAGGATGTACAGGGATAGAAAATGTGACTTCTTTGTTCACAATAAAATAAAAGGAAAAAAATTAATGAGGGCCAACCAGAAGAAGCAGGCTCTTGAGGACCTGAGTTCAGCACTGCAAACCAACAAAGTAATAAGAGAGAACTGACTCAGAGTTTTCCTCTGACTACCATGGGTACTCAATGCATGCATAATTCTCTGCTTTCACACACACAGACACACACACACACACCACACACACACACAGACACACACCACACATACACACAGACACACACCGCACACACATAGACACACACCACACACACAGACACACACACACCACACACATAGACACACACCGCACACACATAGACACACACCACACACACAGACACACACACACCAC
>PVIH01018663.1:0-10275 GCA_004025045.1 Sigmodon hispidus
CACACACACACACATAAACACACACACACCACACACACACTCTCACATACACACACACACACACAAACACACACTATTTTTTAAAAGAAAAGTTGGAAACCAACTCCATTAAAAAAACGTTCTCCAAAGTTTTACGGGTTTTTTGCACAGAGGCTCAAAACAATGTGGGAAGATCCCAAATAGAATGCTTTAGCAGCCAGATCTTTTAATGCTTTGGTTTTAGGTAATCTTTCACACTCTTTTATATTCAACATTTCTGTTGTGTTGAACAAGAAAAGACTTTGAAAACCAGTTTGGCCTGCTTCAACATTTTCTTTGAATTTTCATCTCACTTTTCACTTTACCCATTGTCCCTGAAGATCACGCCCACAAGTCAGCTATTCCCCTGAAATATGGCTTCAGCCAATTTTATTGTCTCTTGGAAAAGGGATTGGAAGGGAAAACTTACAGTGTGTCTTAATGAGACAATTTAAAATATGTTGTGTAAGAACAACTTAGATCTATTCAGAAAGGTACAAAGGACAGCATATAAAAGTTTTCCTTGTGTGTTGGTAAAATTGCTCTTGCTACCAAGTATTACCTAGGTCCTTAGGACTCCCATGACAGGAGGGGAGAACTGACCTCCACAGTTATCCTCTGACCTTTACACACACCATGACACACGTGTGTATACACAGTGAAATAAATAAATGCAATTGAAAATTAAAAGTATAATTGTGATTGTTAGTGGGTTTTTTTTTTAAATAAAGTGTCCAACAGAGTCATTTAATTCCAGAACTATCAAAGGAACCTAATTTCTTTGGCTCTTCCTTAAGACTAATAGTTATTTATGTAAGAAGCAGGGTCTGGCTAGGGTGATGCATCTACCACTGATCCTCATTAGAAACATTATTTTAATATTAATACAAGTGATAAGACAAAATATGAAAGGCATTTTAAATTTAAAGACAGAGGTTGTTCTATAATACATGACACATAAAAACCATTGGACAAAATGTTTATGCCTACATTTCTACAGGTAATTAAGCAATTCATTATGTTTACATTATTTACAACTTTGCTTTTAAGACTATGATTTATGACAACACTTCTGGAAATTGCCATGGTATCAGTTCATAAGCAGCTTCAAAAATCTCACAGCTGTTTATGATAAACCATAGGATTCAGAAAGAATAGAAAGAAGCAATAGAGAAAGAAGCAATCGAGATCCTCTCAAGAAGGAAAAAAGAAAACAGAATTCATGTTTAAAATCTTTTTGAGGTATGTGCATTTATATTTTTTGGCTAGAAAAGCTGAATGTATAAAATGATCAGGATATAAAATGGCTCCCTGAGCTGAAAATATGTTTTTGAGCCCTGTGATGTAAGACAGTAGAGATGCTTCTGAAAGCTGATCCAGGAATAAGAGACACTGACAGAAAATGAATGTGTTACACTGATCCTTAAGAAATTGCTGGCATTGCCTAAAAAGAAGTGTGGTTTCACAGAGCTTATCTCCTCTACCTGTACATCTGCTAGAACATCACAGTGAATTCAGTAACCATGCATGTCCTTGGAAGAGGCTCCCAAGTGCTAATGTCTACAAGCATGGCCATGAGTAAGCCATAATAACTTCTCTGGGTAGTCTACAGGCTAATGAGCCACAGAGATCTTGTTTAACCAGAGCACTCCTTCCTGCCAGTGATATCACAAAAGAACAGAGGAGGATTCCTTACACATCTAGTGCAAACCAGGGGCTGAGTCACCCACTATTCTGTGATATGTGAACATGGTTGTTCATCTGAAAATTCATCAAGTTGTGGCCATAGAACAATTTTGCCTTTCCCTAACTTTATATTGAGCCAAAAGCGGAGATCAAATCAGATGATGTTTATGAACACTTGTTAGAAATTATGAAGCTGGGGGCTGGAGAGATGGCTCAGTAGTTAAGAGCATTGGCTGTTCTTCCAGAGGATCTCAGTTTAATTTTCAACACCTACATTGCCACTCACAGCCAGCTGTAGCTTCAATGCCAGGGGATCCCATACCCTCTCTGACCTCTGAGGGTATTAGGGATGTATGTGGTGCACAGACATGGAGGCAAATGAAACACTTGTATACATAAAAATAAAGTACATTTTCTTTAAAATTGTGAAATTTGAGTTGAAGATGTAGGTCAGTGGTAGAGTGCTTGCCTGGCCTACATGAGGCCCTGACTTCAATTATTACTACCACAAAAATGATGAATGTTTCTAAGGGTAAGCCATCATCCAGAGTAGTTCTCTTTAGCAGCAGAAGTTGTTTCCAAGTAGATCCTTGGCTAATGTCCACAACTGTGAAAATAAGAGGCGTTTTCCCCTTATTTTTCAGCTTCATCAGCTGTTTACTGAGTGTCGGGCAGTAACCTCATTAGAAGATTCAGAAGCTGCCAAAACAGCAATTGGTGAGTTTGGCAACAATCAGCTTGAGGTGTTCCCAGCTCCTCTGTCCCAACAACAACAACAAAACTTCACAGAACCAAATGTTCAGAGAGTAAGAATAAGTTTGGCATGCACAGACTAGGACTCAACATGGTGACAACAGGTGCAACACGGGCAGTTTCTACATTCCCAGCTAAGGAATGGGCTCAGCACAGTAGTCACTGTGGTATGGGGTGACATGTGAATTTTCCTACGAAGGATGGACCACGTCTATCTCAAAGTCAATGCCAGTATTGTGGCTTCCTTCCTCTATCTTATATCAAGGTTACTCAATGTCAGCATAAGCTACATTTAGCATGAGGTCATTCTCTACTGAGGTGATGTCCTGGACATAATGGGTGTTTGAGAATGTTCCTGGCCTCCAGTCACTAGATGCATATTTCTGAGGGAAGAATGTCACTCCCAGCTGAGACCTATTGCCTTCAATCTAGTTTCCTATGGTCATTATAACATTCTCTTGTTAGTCAATGGCTCTACAGCCTGGCTGCACCCTGGAGTCACCTGGAAGGGTTTAACAATACACTCTACTCCTAGATATTGTGACTGGTTAGTCAGCTTATGTCGTGTAGCAATACCCAGTTAGGACAGAAAAGATCAACTGAGCATCAAGCCAAGAGATGGGGGAGCCATTGTTGAGACCACAGGAAACATAAGGAAATCAGGAGATATACTGATTTACTAGGGTCACTGTGACAAAGGGACAAAAACTTGATAGCTTTAAACAACAAAAATTATTCTCTCACAGTTCTGAAAACTAAAAGTGCAAAGCCAAGGTGAGGAAAGGGCTGTGTTTTCTCTGAACAGAACATGAAATAGATTCTTGCTCACCTCTTCCAGCTTTCAGCAGTCATAAGTGTTCCTTACTGTTCTTTCCTTGGCTTGATACTATGCTCCAACCTCCACCTATGTCACCATATGATTTTCTTTCTGTATGTCTCACAAGGATACCAATCACTTTGAAATCAGGCCTACCCCAATCAACTATTGTCACATCACCACTTCATTCTATCTACAAAGACTATTTCCCAATAATGGTACTTTCACAGGTACTGGGAGTTAAGACTTTTGTATATGGGCACATGGGGGACAATGTATGACTCAACTCTCACCAGGTGATAGAGACCTAGAAAGACGATCATGCTTGGAAGCCATGTGAGCGATGCCTGTAAAACTGCTCAGTCTAGGCAGAATTTGAAAATGCAGAATTGGGTGCTAGCAGCAGGGAAAAACAAAGTATGATGGAAGTAGGTGTGATGCCAAAGCAGAAGGCACAGAGGATAACGCCATGCACCTAAATTCAAGGGTCCTTGGTAGAAGTATTTTCAAAGGAGGCCAAGGATATTGGAGAAGATTCAGGATAGGGGCCCATCACAGAGGAGAGCATTTTGAGAAGCGGGGGAATGTGACACAGTCAAAGCAGTCAGATGGGGAGGATGTGGCAAAGACCACTGAAATGGAAAATTCCAACTTCCTTGCCAGTGGCTTCACAGAGACTAGAATGGAAACCAGTTTTTAGAGGGATCACAGGAGGACTGGGAAGTGAGGAAGAGAAGGAAAGTGTGGGTCATGTCCTAAAGAAATGTACTCAAAGAAGACAGGGGGAAATATGTAGCAGATAAAGGAGAAAAATGTGGCCAAGAGCAATTCCACCAAATGTTGGATCCTGCAAAAGCAGCTGGGATTGGAAGAGATTAAGAAAGACATGAGTGGAGGTGGATAAGTGACAATGAATCAAGAGGACAGGAGAGTGGGTACCAGATACAGGGGCAAGTTGGGACAACTCTCTTTCAAACATGGAAGTAAGGATGGAAAGAATAGAAGAAAACGGATGTCTATTCAATTCCAAAACTCAAAATAGTCAAAAGAGGTGGTGGTTACTGGCAGGTTGTTGGTGCATCCTGTCCTGTGTTGAAGATACATTCATTATCTTAAAGCATCCATGTCACAGTCTCAGGAGAGATAACCAGCTCCAATAGATGACGTAAGTGGAAGAATGGTGGTCTCAGCCTGAGTTTGAGTTGTTTGTGGATATTAGAAGACCTTAAATTATCAGTATATCAGAGGAGGAAAGGAGGGAGAGGGGGAGGGAGGGAGGGAAATAGAGAAGGAGAGGGAGAGAAAGAGACACAGAGAGAGAATACCCTATCTATGTCATTATACTGAGGAATGGATCCCAACCAGATAGTAACACCTAATAAAAAATGAAGAAAAAATTGAGAGCCAGAAGATTGATTTTTTTTGAAACAGGGCTTCTTATATCCAAAGCTGCCCTTAAACTTGCTATACATCCAAGGATAACTTTGAATTTCTGATACTGCCTCCACTTCCTGAGTATTAGGATCGTAGGTGTGCACTATTACATCCACTTTTTATACATCATGGGAATTGTCTATGCCAGGCAAACACTGTACCAACTGAGATACAGTCATAGGCCCTGTTTCTATTTCTTTTAAAATTTTTGTTTATTTTAAAAGATATGTCTGTGAGTGTTTTGCTTCTGTGTATGTACATGTACCACATGCATGCCTACAGAGGTCAGAAGAGGACATCCAGTCCCCTGGAAATGGAGTTACAAATGGTTGTGAGCCACTATGTGATTACAGGAAACTGAACCCAGGTCCTCTACAAGAACAGTTGGTAACTGCAGTGAACTGATGAACCATCTTTCCAGCCTCTTTTTCTAATGACTTTGATAAAGAAAAAAATATCCACTATGTATACAAGGCATACATCAGGGGACAGACAGCTGATCTAATGAGGAGGTGCTTCTTGGTTCATTTTCACATTCCACAGGGATTTTGGATTTTCTCATTAAGAGTGGTACACCATCAAGCTCTTCCTGAAGGCTTCTGATTAACCAACACGTCTATGCCACATGTACCAGATCAGTATGAACAAGGGGCAGACTTTCAACATACCTTTGTTAGGTCTCAATAGCAACTCTTAGAATTCCAGGCATGACTCTATTGAGGCTCCTTTTGTCACCAGAAATCCCAGAGGGAATAGTATTCTACCATGAGTGAGCTGCTCAACTTTATGGGGGGGGGGCGACCCAGAGTGCTCCTAAACAATTGTCTCAAATCATCTGTCAAAACTCCACCCCAGCTAGCCTTTCCAGTTCCACCAGGGCACAGGCAGCTTCCTGGGTGACCTTCCCCTCTGCAATCTCAGCAATCACTTTAATAGCAATCACTTTAACCCTTCCATGTCTCTCTCTCTCTCTCACTGAAAATGCCAGCTCTGTCCATCAAAGTCAGCCATGCATATTTACCTGCTTTCCACTTGGGTTGGAAACCATCACTTGGAACAATCCAACATTCAGTAGGGTACCCCAAGAAAGACCACTTAAGGTAGATATGACTCTGTATCTTTGGCCAGCTTTGGCAAAGAGAGACAAGTTAAATCACAAAACATTTGGATAGTAAAATATCACACAAGTTGAAATGTTATGGGCTGTGTCTGGCAGGGTAGGACTAAAAATGTGACTCCTTTCAAACACACATTTCCCTCAAATCAAGTCAATGTAAAGACTAATGAGTGTCTTTCTGTTGGGCTTCTAGGGAAAGGTGCTTTCTCAGACAGGCACACGGACCCACCACCACATTCCTCTTGGAGTGGCAGACCCTAAGGCCCACTCACAACAGTTCTCATTTTATACTGATCTGGGAGAGAGAAAGCATCAAACAGTTACGTTTGGCTCACCTTCTTCTCTGCACCAGGGACACTTGGCAAGATGAGGTGTCTGACCACATGTGGAACCCAGAGTGATTGGTCTCAACCCTCCCTGTCTCTATAGAATCCCCAGCTGCCCACCTGTGCGATGTGTGACACAGGCTTTCACGCAAGGACAAGGACTGCAGGTATGCTCTGCAGAGCATTGCGGAGGAAGTTGAACCATGCTCTTTCATTTTTTTTTTTTGTCTGTAGGACAACAGTAAAAGTAGATCTTGCCATCTTCCTTGGACAGAGATACCAAGAGCAGAGGAATTCAAAAGGACTTGGGTTAAGGCCAGAGTTTGAGCAGAACATTGGCTCTCAGATGCTAATGCTGAGAATCCATCAGTCTGGCAGTTGGAATGGAAAAACATAAAGGTAAGCAAGGGTCCTTGCAAAAGAGGTGTTCAACATCATGAACTATTTAACTTTCAAGAGTTCAGATAATTTTCTTAAACAGCTCTCTTGGTTAGGAAATGGAGCTCAGTTAACAGAGTACTTCCTTAGCATAGTTGAATCCCTGAGTTCAATCCCCAGCACCTTGTGAAGAAGCTATAGTAGTGTACACCTGTAATTCTAGAGCTTAGGAAACGGAGGCAGAAAGATCAAAAGTTCAAGGTCATCCTTAATTACAGATTGGAGTACTTGAGATTCTGTCTCAAAAGAAAGAAAAGAAAGCTCTCTTATACATACTACTTTCTCCCCAAAATATGGTAATCCAGAGCACTCTACCTGCCTCCCTTCTGTAGAACCCAGCACTGTGCTACTCCCTGACAAAATGAGAATCTCATGGCCACATTCTAGCTCATCATCTGTTCTAGCCAACTTTCCCATGTCCAGCATTGTGATGTCATCTGACCTTGCATGAGCCTTGATTTCATCAGCTATGGGAAGTAGTCCTGTAGGAACATCCTCCACTGGGCTATTGTTAACATAGCAAGATGCTGCAAAGCCTCAACATGCCTCCTACTTAGTACTGACAAAATGCTATTTCTATTTTGGAAGGTTTTCATGCTCCCACTGCTGCCATACAGTCCCGTGGAGAGTGAAGCAGAGGAAGGACTAGTGGGTGATTGCATATCCTACTAGATCTTTCCTTGTCCTTGAAGGCCTCCCACATACATTTTAGATTAGGGGTTTTTTTTGAGATAGGCTTTCACTTTGTAGTCTGGGCTGACATGGAACTAATCACAGGTTTTTCTGCCTCAGCCTTCTGAGGGTTGAGATTACAGGCATGAGCCACTATGTCTGCCTGCATTTCTGTGCCCTTGTCTAGCTCAATTTCTACCTGTTCTAGACCACTCTTTGACCTTGATCTATCCACCTCCATAATCATACCCAAGGAGATCTACCTGAGGAGGATGCCTGAGGATATAATACCTCATAAATGAATAAGTGGGGTTGATATGAACAAAGCAACAAAATTAAAGAAAGCATGCCTCTAAGGGTATTTACTCTTTAACAGATAGATAGAATTTGTTGCTGGAAGTTGCAGGGGCACTTGTTAACACCTGAACATCAGAGATAAAATTAGATTTGCCTCTGGTTTTAATTTCTTTCAAACACAATTGAATTTCGTCATATCAAAGATCATACAAACAGTGCTACCTTTATGAGCATGCAAGAAGTATCCTATCCTTATCTCAAAAGGAATTTTTGATATCAAGGTGTTGAAATCCTTTCTATAGAGACAGGGTCTTTTGCATCCCACCCTGGTATGCTGAGATTGCAGATATGCACATAATTTATGCAATGCTGGGAAATGAACCTATGGCTTTGTACATGCCAAACTGTCTACCAATTGAGGTACCACTTCTAGCCCCTTTCAATGCTCTTAGAACAAACAGAGCATTGCATTGCACTCTGAAAATTTTGTAGTGAGCCCTATCTGTGAGGCCTAACCCAGTAAACTATCAACATCCCACTGTATACCAATAGGATCTGGCAGATGCTAAAGTCTGTGTTGACTTTAAAGCATTTGCAACATTCCATCAAATGTTTGGAGGAGAGTAGCTTACTGTTGCCAGCATCACTCAGTTATAAACTCCATTGGAAAAAGAATGGGCGACTGTGTATTCAAAGTGGGTACTTGATGGTAGCTGTCAATTCAGAGAGTAATGTGTTTAGTTCCCTATCACTCATATCTATATTTGGTCTATGCAGTGGGCATGGATAAGTCATCTACAGACTCAAGAAGGCAGGGTATAAACCTTCCTTTTACTACATACTCATGTAAAATAAAGACATGGGAATAAATCTAGATTTTCTTCACAGAGAATTACGAGATTTTATTCAATTCTTCTGACTTCAATTTAAACAAATGTGCTGTACAAAAATTTCCAAAACAGCTGGTTGATGGTGGTGCATTCCTTTAATCCCAGCACTCAGAAGGTAGAGGAAGGCAGATCTCTGTGCGTTTGAGGCTAGCCTGGTCTACAGAGCTAGTTCTAGGACAGCCAGTACTACACAAAGAAACTCTGTCTCAAAAAATAAAACAAAACCACAAAAACAAAAATCCAAAACAGGAAAGAAACTTTAAGAGCATGTAGCTTCTTTTCTTCTTTCCCAGACTGTCGTCAGGACAAGAATGGATTAGAGTTCAGTTCTTTTGACCATAGCACAAATGCTCTTGTTTTTATCTGATGGGTAGTTAGCAAATAGTCCCTTGGAATAAGGCACAAGTACCATGAATAAAAAAATGCTTTATAAAGATTATTCTTCCCAAAATATACATTTTTGCAAAAATCAGGTGTATTTCTACAAAATAATTTTGAAAAAAAAAAAAAAAAACTCTGTTGGGCCAAAGCAGAACATAGTAGAAAAGACAGCATAAATCTTTGGAAACCAATACTGGATAATCTTTGTTTTTTATTTTTCAAGACAGGGTCTCACAGGTTAGATAGCCCTAGTTATCCTGGAATTTACCATGTAGACCAGACTGGCTTCAAACTCACAGAGATCTGCCTGCCTTCCTTTGCCTACTGAGTGCTGGGATTAAAGACATACACACTACAGCTAGCCAATTTATTTTTAAAATAAAACTCTGATAAATCACGCCATAGGGTTAAATGCATGAATATATGCTAGAGGCTTTCCAGGAGACCTAAGAACCCTCCATGTGAAGTAGTTTCTATGATGAATAGGTGGGACCAGAGCTGGGTGTGAAATGCTTTTTAACAAAGGCAGTAAGCTGTAGGACCAAGCTTGTCAATCTGTCTCCGCCAGAACATAATGGATGGATAATGGTCACCTGCTCCGCCTACTCTCGGGGAACAAACTTGGATTATGGACAAATCTCAGCTCCAAGCTGAGAGCCCACTTATTTCCACCCACTCAAGAAAACTAAAGCCAAGTGCAAAGCAGAGGCAGTGGTATATGAGCAGAAAGAATGTATACATTTGAGAAAAGGTCAGTAGGCACATTTGCATACCTTTCTTATAACAAATGATTAGAAAGGCTAATAGCTTTACTGAAGCACACAAGGGTTAACATGCTTATAGCTGGGAATGGCGGCTTTAGAATAGGAAGTGTCTCTAAGCACTTAAAATGATAAAGTGCTCAAAGAATCTATGCTGCTAATTATACAGCCCAAGAAGAAACACTCATTGATATTTGGGCTAATAGAACAAAAAAGCAAGTTCTTGATTTGGCTAATTCTTCAAATGCCCGACCCAAATATGAATTTGAAGCCATTTTTTTTCCATTTTAAGCATTTGATCCTCTTAATAGGGAAACAACACTGTGCTAAGAAAATGAAGTTCCAATATATTCAGAGAATTTAAGACGTTTACTTTCATTTTTGTTTTGTTTGTTTTTTGTGAGACAGTCTCACTATTTAGCACAAGCTGGTCTTCAATTTTGTGACACTCCCCTGCCTCTCAGCCTCTTTAGGCCTGAGATTACAGGCATCCACTCTGATGATTTACACACCCTTAACTAATTTTACCTCTAAGTAGACATTAAGCACCTGCTTTGTGTTAATCAAGAATGTTATCTAGAGGACTTGATGTGTACCCTCTTTGTCAATTTCACAGATGGAAGCTCTGGGTAATACGTGCTCACATCCAAGGACAGATCAATCAACATATGAATTATGTAATATA